>PVKS010029730.1:0-25077 GCA_004027875.1 Aplodontia rufa | reverse complement strand
GTGAGGGGAATGGAAGGGAGAATAGGGAGGATCTGGGGGTAAATCTGATTCAAGAACATAGGTATATCATATTGTTACTTTGGATGCATTTTTGATTGTATGATAACTAAATTTCTTTTTTTATTATTTTTGAACAACCTTACAAGATTTTAACAAAATAATATAAAATGTGTATAAAATGTGTAAATATTCTGGATATTGCAATTATCCCCAGGAGTGCCCCCCCCAATTACCCTCCCTTATCCCTCCCTTCCCTTTCCCTTTATAACTCTAAAAAAGGTATTAGATTGTAAAGCATTGCATCTTATCTGGATTTAACTCATATTACTAGACCACTAAATTTCTTAATAAAAATAAATAAATAGATTCTTTTAGAAAAAAAGTAGACACTCTTACCATGAAGATAAATGTTTATATATATTTGTATGTGGAGCTGATCAATTCCTTTAATGTAATTCATTTCTCTTTTCTATTCATCAAAGAAATTTTAGTAACTTTCAATGAACAATGGTATGTATACCTTTGCTTTGGTAAAAGTACTACTGTTTTTCTATTTGTGTAAATGCACATATGTATACACATATACACATGTATATATAAAGACATCTAATCAATATTTACCAACTATTAATATTATTTTTAATTGGCAGAATTTCACTTTCATCTTTGCTATTTTTTTGTATTGATTGAATTTTTAAAATAATGAGCATGATAGAAATTACTGGTACTCACTAAAGCTTCTAGTTTATTTCTTTTAGCACATGCTTCCTTAAAATTGCTACCATCCCATTACTTTCTCTAGCCAATGAAGTAAGAGAAAAAGTGATATGCTACCTGTGGGCCTTTAGGAACTAGTGTACAGTCCTCTTTAATCTCTTCCCTCTGTGGTTCACTGTGAAACTTCCTGTAGAGACGGTGGACTCAGGAGATTGATGCCTCCACCAGCCTTGGTTATCTAAATGTCAAGCACAGCAAACAGAGACACCATTAAGGTATATTGGACAATTATGTGACCATGGAGGAAAACTTTATGATTTTAAGCCTCTGAGATTATTGTGCTATTTGGTACAATTTGGATATGGGGTGTTCCCCAAAAGCTGCTGTGTTAATGCAGAAATAATCAGAGGTAAATGATTGGATTATGAGAGGCGTGACCTCTGATTAGTCCATCCTGGTTTGAATAGATTAATTGGTGGTAACACTAGGCAGGTGGGGCATAGCTGGTGGAGTTGGATCTCTGGGGGCTTGCTCTAGAAAGGTTCATCTTCCCTGCTGCTCCTTCCCCATTTTTCTCTCTGCTTCTTGGCCCCTGGTGAATGAATGGGTAGCCCACCCTCCTTCTCCATGCCCTTCCACCATGATGTTCTGCCTCTTCTTGGGCCCTGAGCAATGAAGTTGGCCCACCACAGACTAAGATTCAGAAATTGTGACCCAAAGAAAGGACTTCTAAATAGTTCTTATTGGGTATTTTGGTCACAGTGACCAAAAGCTAACATGCCCCTTATAAAATTTAAATGTAGCATGGCTCTTTTAATAAGAAAACAATGTTTTATTAGTGTTATAAATATCATCTATCTTCCAAAAGGATTTGGAGCAGTTTACAATATTAAAACACATATAAATCTGCAAAAACTGCTATAGAATTTTTTTTTCCAAAAGGTAAACTCAATTTAAAAGAAGAAAGATAGTATGATAGGCAGTTGGGATAAGTTAATTATTGCCATTTAAGACAAAATGTTGTGATTTTTCAGGCAGACAAGTGAAAACAAAGGAATCATTTTGTCTTTTATGTTATATACTTTTCATTGTTCAGAAAGCAAAACTACAGACAATGAATTGTAGGTAAAAAGTATGTATGCCTGTTCAAAGGACCTTGTGTGACAAGGTGGGTCAGGTCTTGCCTATAACTTTGAAGGGTAATACCAAACTGTTTTATTTCTGCCAGTCCTATATGATATTTGAGAATATTTATTAAATTGTAGCTGAGTGTATCAGTCAGGATCCAACCAAGAATACAAACTACTCTTGAGTTCTGAAAACAGAAAATTGAATGAAAGTAATTTTGTTGTATAGGTGTTGGAAAATCTAAGAAGCCAAACGGAATAGTGGTACAACTCAGAAATTTGCAACATCAGGAAACTCCTAAATCAGTAGGCAGGACTCAGTAGGAGGTACTAGCAACAGATTTGTGGTTGTTAGGAAGGGAGAAGTCAGGGTATTTCCTCCCCATGTTTGTCTTTCCAGTTGGATGCCAGCTTTAAGGGGTCTTGGAAAATGCTGCCTTTAGAACTCAGTGTCTTTGTGGAGTAGAACAAAGTAAGGAAGAGGAAGAAATGGGTCAGAGGACAGAGAGGCCTAGCATTTGTGTTATAGTTTGAATGTGAGGTGTCCCCCAAAAGCTCACATGTGACAATTCGGGAAGGCTGAGGTAAAGTGATTGGGTTATAAGGGCCTTAACTCAATCCATGATTTACTCCTCCGATAGGGATTAACTGATAACTGTAGGATGGTAGGGTGTGGCTGGAGGAGGTGGGTCCTTAGGGTCATGCCTTTAGGGTATATATTTTGTTTCTGGCCTGGAGTCTCTCTCTCTCTGCTTCCTGGAGCCATGTCTTGACCCACGTCCCTCTACCACACTCTTCTGCCACGATGTTCAGCCTCACCAGGTGCCTTGAGGATTGGAGCAGGCCTTCTATGGACCAAGACCTTTGAAACTGTGAGCCCGCAAATAAACTCTTCCTCCTAAAATTGTTCTTGTTGGGTCTTTAAGTCACAATGAGGAAAAAGCTGACTGAAACAACCTCAGTGACACTGTTTCTGCAAGTAACTGCGAATCCAGATACATTGCTTGTGGCTTCTCTTAAAAATTGAGAATACCTGGGAAAACTGATGGGAACATGATATTGGCTGCCGTTTTTAAGCACAGAAGCTTTTCTTTTAGCAGTAACACTGATGGATGTTTTTGGTTTTTTAGTGGGCTATCTTGTGTCTATTCCTTGTTCTGGTTCCAAGCTACAAGGGAGGAAGCAAAGGCTTTTATTGCTAAGTCACCAAAAAGCTTCAGTGACTAATTCTGTTGTTTTGAGTATACCATTTGGAATCTTGCCAATTTTAATAGTGAGAGATCTTCATGGCCAGAGAAGGAACTCTAGAATCTTCAGTGTAGAGAGAATGTTATTGTATGATAAAATGGAGTGAAATAATACGCCTAATCCTAGACATCTGTTCTTCCAGAGTTCTTCTGTCAGCCTTTCTTGGTGAGTGGGTGAGTAACATTGTCCTCTAATTCATGTCTATTTCTGATCTTAATGTCCAGACTCAAAGATCACAATCAATTTCTTTTGTAAGAACAAAATTATACAAATGTAGATCTGAATTCTGCTTGGAGTGTTAGCACCACCTTCGTCCTGTTTACCTATACACAGGATAGTAAGGGATATTTTCAGCTTACCTAGATTCTTGAGGTTGTTGTATGTATAAAAATAGTTTACTCTAAAAGTTTGAATTAACTGCTATAAATTCCCAAGAAGTTCATTAGTCCTTTTAGCCTGATTTTATTATTATTTCAATTATGTGTGTGGTCAGATTATGACATGTTAGCTTTGATTCTTCTTGCAGTCAAGAAAAAAAACAAAAAAAACCAGGAGAGGGGATATTGGGATTTTTATACGGTTTTCATTATTCAGAGATGAAACCTTTATGTTAGTGGATGCTATGATGCTCATACAGAATGATAAAGAGGGTGATAATGGAACACGGTATAGGGAAACATATGTACCTCCATTTAGCAGGATTACATTTTGATATAAATGCATTTAATTTTGATTTGCCAAATCCTGAAGAAATGAAACATAGGGAAGTGTTCACCAGAGTCCCAACATCCAGCAGAGGATGCTTCAACAAAACCATCACTGATTCTGACATTCAGTTTTCCTAAGATTAAGTCAACTGATAGATCTTTGAGGATGAAAACTTTGAAAGAAAATCCAAATTGACCCCAGACTTATTAGAAGGGATATATGATAAAATATACTAGGCTATTCTTATCAGAAAGGTGAATCATAATTGCTAAAAAAATTCTCAAATGTTCCACATTATTATAAAGCTTTTTTACTTTTTAATAAAATTGATGTGCTAGTCTGTTTTTCTGTTTTATAAAACTGCTTTAACAATACGATTGATAAGAAACAAAAGCAATTTTTATTACTTTTCTAAAAGCCAGGTATTTTATAAAGAGAAAAGTCAGAAAGAAAATGAGAAGTTTAGGATCATCAATTCCCTCTATTTTGCTGCGAGGCAATGTGCTCTGAACCAGCCCTGGTGAATATCACCACAAGTGTTTATAGGATCAAGAGCTAAACCACAAGGTTTGGTCAGACCTCACTTTTTCAGGCTGAGTTGGAGAACATGGAGGATATTGTGGACTTCCTAATCTAACCATTTAATATGCAAAGAGCTAGATAAGTCACTTAACCAATGGGATAGATTAGGGAATCCCAAATGAAGGGTGAGGTTTAACCTGAAGGGCTGGGGAAGCAGCCTAGAAAACATTTAGAAAGTCACATGGAGGTTGATATTTTCAGTCTTTAATTCAGATAAAGCAGGTGAGCAGAGGAACAAATCAATGAGGTTATCAGTCTAGAAAGTGATAAACACAAGGGGAATTGAAGTGAGAAGTTGAATTCTGGATTCTCTGATAATTGTTGTTTTTCTTAGCTAGTTTGCATTAAGGAGTCTCAAGAATAGACGTTATAACATCCTGTGCAGTCTAAAAGAGATTTTCTTCACCTGACCTATTCTTAGATTAGTAGAAATTTTATCATCATCATCATCATCATCCTCTCATATTAATAGGTTTCTCTGTGACATTTCCATATGTGCAAATGTAATGTTTTATGGAAATTCTTGTTGAAATATCTCACTCCAAAATAACAGAATGATTGAGGGGGGAAATAATTTTGATGCACAGGAATGGAATAAAAGTTAAGGTACAGCAAGAAATAAGCATTCAAAGAATCCTAGAAAAAAACTTAATGTGATATAAATAAGTTATTTGAACCATTAAAGGGTATAGTAACTACTTACCATCATTTCTGAAATGATCGAAAACATATGAGTTTGCTAGTGTTACAAAAAACATAATAGTATATTATGCAAATACAAAAGTATTTCACTTAGTGACTTGTGTTCTCCAAATCAAAATTTTCAGTCTTACAAATGGCCACACACACACACACACACACACGCACGGATGCAGAAAAACTGCATCATCGTTTATTTTCAAATTTCCCTTTCAGCTTAGGAGTATCTCCTGACCTGTAGAAAATTATTCTTATTCAATGAAATTTAAGATTTCTTTCTTTTACTATATGAAACAGCTGCTGAGCTTAGTCGGTGCCAGTAAGAAGAGGCTTAAAGGGCTGTAGAAAGGACTTCAGTGCTGCCTTTCAGTCTGCAGTATAGGCTTTTGATGTTCTCGCCTGTTAATCCTGTATTCTGTAAAGAAAGTACTCTTTCTGCAAAAGCAGCTTCAGCCACCAACCCCTCCACCACATTGCTGCTCCACGCCCCTTCTGTATGGACATTTTGAAGCCACCATCTTCAGACAGGATCTTATTTTGAGTCACCTTTCACAATGTGCACCACTCCATTTATACCATAAAAAAATGGGCTGGCTACCAAACAGTCATCTGAGCTGAATGGATCACATCATCAACCTTCACTACCTGCAGATTGTTCATTAAAATGTCATAATTTTTAAATGATGAATATCTAAAAATTAATGATCATCTAATATATATGTATACAAATACCAAGTATCCTTTTTGAACACTATGGCTAAGGCTAATTAGGGTTTGTCCAAGGAAGTCATGAATATAAATTTTGAGTGAGCTTTTTTTGGGAGAAGGGAAAGGGCATACTTTGGTGACAAGCTAGAGAACATTCCAGTCCAGAGAAAGGGCAGTTGAAGAAAGGGCAGTGATTAAGAGGTCCGGAATCAGGCACAAAAATAATTGGAGCCCAAGATAGGTAAGAGATTTGAGTCAATCTAGCTGTTTCAAATCTTTCTGATTTTTTTAAGAGACAGTGAGAGAGAATGAGTCTGTTTTATTTATTTTTTATATGGTTTTTGTTTTTCTTACACTTAGTTGTGTGTGAGGTGGTGGGGTTCAAACTTGGATCCTTGAGCATGCAAGTGTTGTACCTCTGAGCCACCTCTCCAGGCCTAAATCTTTCTAATTTTTAGATTGAAGTGAATATTTGATCAACTTAAAAAGTTTGCAGATGTAGTATCAGAATTGTTTGGAAATCTTTAGAAATGATGGAATGTGCCAGAAAGATTTCAGTAAATGAGAAATGAGCAAGAGTCTACAATTTAGTAAAACTGCATTGTTACACTGGGTCACAATGATGAATGAGAAGCTTGGAGTCTAGGTGGGAGGAAGAGGGATGTGGAGAACCTTTGTAAAGGAGGAAACCTTTCAGAAGGATGGGCTAATTTAGAAGTAAGATTTTGCTACACCAAAGAAGAGAAAGAGGATAAATAGCTTCCACTGACCACAGGCTACTGCAGTGATGACTCCATAAAGGATCCAGTGAGCCTGGGTTTCTTTCTTTCGTTTTTTTAGAGAGAGAAAGGCAGTATGAGAGAGAGAGAGGGAGAATCAACTTTATTCATCTGGACTTTGTTTCTCTGACAAAGATGTATATGGGGTGCTGTGGTTTGAACCCAGGTCTTTGCGCATGCCAGGCAAGCACTACAACCACTGAGCCACTGCTCCAGCCCAGAGCCTGGGTTTTAAAATTTCATATCATAAAATAAAGTAACTTATTCTCAATTTTAAAAATAAAGAAGAAATGGAAAATTACAACATAATATTTTTGATACCAAATCTTAAAAGTAGAAACTGATAAAAAATTATTAAATAATGATTAGCAAGCAATTAGTCAATTTCATTAACTTTTCTGATAGGGCTATACAAATTTATAGATCAAATGAATTCAATTTATTTAATAAAGTCTCTCAAAACATTCTTAGGGATGTAAATATAAATAGAAGGTATATGAAAATACTGGGATTGAAGCCAGTTGGAAATTACCTAAGTATTACTACTTAGTGGGGTGGAAAACAGAGGTGGTCTTCATAAAATGTTGTTCTGCCCTGCTCCAAAGGCCTTATATGTTGTTCAGATAAAGATATACAAGATGTTTTCATTTGTACATAGCATAGAATTGAAAAAAGATCCAGTAGGTCATAATGCTGGGGTAAGGACAGATCAAATGTAGTCATCAAATAATTTGTGTGTGTGTGTGTCCCCCAAAGAAATTCTTTAGCATGGGTAAGGCTACAGCAAATCTGGTATAATAACACTTCATGTGTTATTTATTAGCAGTACTAGATCTAGATGACCCAGATTCCAGGAAATAATACATCAGTGTCCTCTACTGTGGCTAGGCTACATTAAAAAATATTATCAATTCAGAGTGCTATATTTGAAAGGATTTTGATGAACTGTTGTATAAGACATAATTGAAAGAAATGGAGATATTTGGTGTTAGGACATATACTCATTTAACTTGGGGATTTGGATAAGATTGACATAATTAAACACACCTTTTAAAAATGTTACTCTTGAAGGTGAAGAACAATTGGAGGGAAATAGTAAATGTGGGGAGACTTGTAAGGAGAGAATGCAACAAGCCAACTGAGAGGCAACGGATAATTGGTTAATAAAGAAGATGGGAAGAAGTGGAGTTAAGTCTAAAAGAAGTAGCATGGATTAGACACTGGAGGGGAAGTGGCATGGTTGTTTGGGGAAATATTATGTTCAAGGTTCTGGCAAGGCTTTTTAGAGACAACTGTCAGTCCAGCTGTTGTACCTTCTCATCTGCTGTGCAGAGAAACTGAGGGTAGGAAATATGAATGGGGAGGCACCAGAATAGCGTGAATATCCTCCATGATGGAAGTTAATATGATCTTCTACGGTTCACAGAGCACTTCAATCCTCAGTGACTCAACTGGTTTATAATATAATTCTTTGCAGTAGAACACATCTTATTTTGGCATTTCAGAAAAATGAAAATTAAACTTACGTCATGCAAATTTTTTTAAGTTTTCATCTCTAGCAAGTGATAGAACCAGAACTTGAAACTAGATCATCGATGCCAAATACTTAAGTTTTTTGATTTGTGATATTTTTACTACACTGTAGAGCCTATCCAATGAAGATTGGGATTGTCAAAGATGTGTTATGGCCATAACTGAAGAGAAGAGGACACAGTAAAGGAAAAAGAGAGCACTCAGGGAAGGAGAAGAAACTGGAGAGGATTTGACTGTAGAAACCAGGTGGTGGGCAGAGGACAGGGAGTTTCTGGGATGAGGAAATGAGTAGGTTCTCAGATATGACCCATAGGATCAGGACAATCAGTGCTGGGAACAGATCATTTTCCTTACCACACATTTTGCCTCTTCTTTGTTTCATGTTCACTGTCATTTCACACAATTTGGCTCTAGTTCCTGACTAGATTACAAGTTCCTTGAGGGTGAGGGCTGTGTCTTATGTTCCTTCTTGTCTCTGCTCTGCCTAGCACAGGTATATACATAGACGGATATGAAATGTGAAAGCTCTCTGCACACAGATGATTAATCATCCCTAGAATTTTCCTAAGGCATAGTCTAATGCCAAAGACACATTTGTTTAAAATGTGTGCTTAGATTTTAATGAATCTGCCTAAATGGTGCCATCTGTTCTCAGGCAATTTCAGAAACATTTTAATACAATTTTACCTTTAAAAGGACAAGCAGACAGACATGCCCACAAGACATGAAGATGTCCTTAACAAAACACAGAACAGACATCAGCACATCCAATCACACTTAAACAGCTCCACATAAAGAATGTTTTCTGAGGTTTAAGAAAATTTTATCTAAGAGGACACCAACCACTACTTCATGCAGAAAATATTTATGAGACATTACAAAACTGTAGGCATGGACTCCTACAGCATATTACAGCACTTTAATTACAGACTCCAGAAATGTAATTTCGTTTTTGTAAATATCATATTCCTTTGAAAGAAATGGGAACGCACTCCAATATTTATTAATAGTCCACATTTGATTACACTTTCACCGTATCAGTTTTGAAGCTGACGACAGCTGTTGAGAATGGTCTCTAGGTTACTTATTTATATTGATTGTTAATTTGACTTTCGTTACAGCACTGTAGGATTTATTGTTGTGCGAATATAGCAGTGAACTGAAACCCATGTTTAAGTTCTTCAAATAACTTACAGTCACTTCCAAAACACCTCAACTTAGGTTCTAAATTTGAATTTGCGGTTTTACATGCACAGTTATTTGCCGATCCACTTTACCATGCAAAATCACACACTGGCTACATTTGTGTATAGTTATTGTGGCACCAAGTAATGGATCAAATTTTCAGCCTATTTAACTCACTAGCTACATCATCATCACTAAAACTATGACATCTGTGTATTTTGCTAGTTGATATAAATCAACCGTGGTGTATATCAAAAATTTATATTTACAGAAAGAATTTCTGGTTGAAATAGAATCCATGCATGACACCTTATCTGCATACATGTGCATTCATACTGAAATTCTTTGGTTGAATTCCATTTTGCAAAGATGGGAATCTGAACATATTTACTTATTTGGAATATTCCTAGGTTTTTTACTGTTCAACAAGGTGCTACTGCTAAACAGTATCTTGACTCAGATTAAGTTCTTTCTTACAGAAAAATTATAATCCAAAAAAGTGTAGAGAATACTATGACCAGCATCCAAAGTATTCACAATTCAGAATTTTCTTCTAATGATTTTTAAATAAAAAAATAGTATATTGCAGGAAAAGGTAGAATCCCTTTCAATTCCAAACTTCAAAAAGGCAAGCACTATCAATAATTTGCTATATTCTTGTGGTCTATATTTTTGTTATCTTTTAAAATTTATTTTAATTAGTGCCTTATAATTGTACACAATGATGGGATTTGTTGTCACATATTCATAGATGCACACAACACAGCAATGCAATTTCTTCAATATCCGCCCCATACCCTGAGCACCTCTCTACCTCCCTCCTCCCATCCCCCGATCCCTTGTGTCTCTTCTGGGTCCTATATTTTTCCTAAAATACCCAAGAACAGTGTCATAATTCTTAAGCCTATAAAGAACATTTTTTATATATATGACTATAGTATATACAATGACATACTTAAAAATGCTTAGTATGTACTTATTTTATCTTAGTTCCAACATTTCCCCTTTTCCTCCCTTCCTATTATCCCTTATTATTCTTCAATATATTTGACAATAGGATTAAAAATATACATTTTGTAAAGGTATGCAGCATAGCTCATTCAAATATCTTATGAAGTATCTTGCAAATGTATCTCATAAATATTAACATGTTGCATTTTTGTTCTGTGGTTCTAATCCATGAGTTTATCTACCTTTCCCCCAAGCCTGGGTTTAGCTCCAGCCTCCACACAGGAGGGAAAACATTCAGTCCTTGGCTCTCTGGGTTTGGCTAACTTGGCTCAGCATGATTTCTTCTATTGCCATCCATCTACCTTCAATGGATGCAATTCATTGTTTCTAATAGCTGAGTAGAACTCCATTTTATGTATATGTGTGTATATGTATATATGTATGTGTGTGTGTGTGTGTGTGTGTGTGTGTGTGTGTGTGTGTGTATCAGAACTTCTGGATCCATTCATCCAGTGAGGGGCATCTGGGTTGGTTCCATAATTTAGCTATTGTAAATTGAGCTACTATGAACATAGATTTTGCTGTGTCACTGTAATGTGCTGATTCTAACTCCTCTGGGAAAATCCCCAGAAGAGGGACAGCTGGGTCATATGGTAGATCTAACCCTAATTTTTTGAGGAGTCTCCACATTGCTTTCCAAAGTGGCTGGACCAGTCTGCAATTCTACCAACAGTGTGCTAGTGTTCCTATCTCCCCACAACTCCTCCAGCATTTGTTATTGTTTGTATTCTTCATTTTTGCCAGTCTGACTGGAGTGAGGTGAAATCTTAAGGTAGTTGGGATGTGCATTTCTCTGATTACCAGTGATTTAGAACACTTTCTCATGTATTCATGGGCTTGCTTAGTTTCCTCTGTTGAGAAGTTTCTGTTTAGCTCTGGCCCATTTATTGATTGGATTGTTTGTGTTTTTGTTATAGAGTTTTTTGAGTTCTTTGTAAATATTGGGTGTTAGTCCCCTGTCAGAGGGATCACAGGCCATGTTTCTCTCTCATTCTGTAAGTTGTCTCTTGACTGTTTTGACTAATTCCTTGGCTCTGCAGAAACTTTTTAGTTTAATGGCATCCCACTCATTGATTTTAGACTGTAATTCTTTCACTTTAGGACTCTTGTTGAGAAAATTGTTGCCAACACCCATATGCTGGAGTGTTGGTCCTAATTTTTCTTTGAGCAGTTATATGGTAGCTGGTTTAATTCCTATTTCCTTGATCCATTTAGATTTGAATTTTGTACAAGGTGAGAGATAAGGATCTAATTTCAATTTTCTGCAAGTGTCTGTCCATTTGTTGAATAGGCTGTCTCTCCTCTATGTTATGTTTTGACCCCCTTTGTCAAAGGTCAGATGTTTAAAGATTTGTAGGATTGTCTCAGAGTCTTCTATTCTAGTCCATTGGTCTTCATTCCAGTACCATGCTATTTTTAATACTACAGCTCTATAATATAATTTTAGATCTGGCATTGCAAAACCACCTGTTTCATCTTTCTTGCTTAATAATATTTTGGCTATGCTGGGATTCTTGTTGTTCCAAATGAATTTGAGAATTGCTTTTTCTATATTTGTAATGAATGACATTGGAATCTTGATAGGGATTGCATTGAATCTGTATAGTGCTTTTGGCAGAATGGCCATTTTAATTATATTAATTCTGCCTAATCAAGAGCACAGAACAATTTTCCACCTTCTCAAGTCTTCTGTCTTCTTTTTAGCGTTCAGTAATTTTCATTGTAGAGGTCTTTTACTTCCCTTGTTAGATTAATTCCCAAGTATTTTATTCTTTTAGAGGATATTGTGAATGGAACCAATTTCCTGATTTCTTCTGCCCTAATATTGTTATCATATAGGAAAGCTATTGATTTATGGGTGTTGATCTTGTAGCCTGCTACTTTGCCAAATCTGTTTATTAGCTCTATCAGTTTTCTGGTGGAGTTTTTGAATCTTCCAGATATAGGATCATGTCATCAGCAAAAACAGATAGTTTGACTTCCTCCCTTCGTATTCTTATCCCTTTGATTTCCTTCTCTAACCTGATTGCTCCAGCCTGGGTTGCAAGGACTATACTGAATAAAAGTAGTTAGAGCAGGCAGCTTGTCTTGTTCCTGAGTTTAGTGGCAATGCTTTCAACTTTTCTCCATTTAGTATTATACTAGCTGAGGGTTTGCATATATGGCCTTCACAAAGTTGATAAGTTCCTTTGATCCCTATTTACTCTAGAGTTTTGAGTATAAATGGGTGCTAGATTTTATTGAAGGCCTTTTCTGTGTCTATTGAGATGATCATGTGGTTTTTGTCCTTAATTCTGTTTAAGTGATGAATCACATTTATTGATTTGTGTATGTTTAACCAGCCTTGCATACCTGGAATGAAGCCCATTAGATTGTGATGAATTATCTTCTTGATGTGTTTTTTAATGCAATTTGCTAGAACTTTATGAAGGATTTTTGTGTTGAAGTTTGTGAAAGATATTGATCTGTAATTTTCTGTTTAATATGTCTTTGTTGGGTTTTGGTATCAGAATTATGGTTGCTTTATAGAAAGTTTTTCGGAGAGTTCCCTGTTTTTCAATTTCTTGGAATAGCTTAACAGGGAGAGGTGTTAACTCTTCTTCAGAGGTGTAGTAAAAGTCAGTGGGGAATCCATCAGGTCCTGGGCTTTTCTTCTTTGGAAGAATTTTAATTGCTGTATGGATTTCGGTGCCTATTAATGGGATGTTTAGGATTTCAATTTCATCCTGTTTCAATTTGGGGATATGATGTATGTCTAGAAATTTGTCCATGTCATTGAGACTATCTGATTTAGAGGAGTATAGTTTTTCAAAATATATTCTGATAATTTGTTTAATTTCAAGGAGGTCAGTGGTGATCACCCCCTTTTTGTTGGTGATTTTGCTGATTTGCTTTGATTCCCTCCTTCTTTTAGTTAGATTAGCTAGGGGTATGTCAATTTTATTTATTTTTTCAAAGAACTAGGTCTTTTCTTGATTCTTTTTATTGTTTTGTTGTTGTTGTTGTTCTCAATTTCATTGATTTCAGCTTTGATCTTAATTATTTCCTGTCTTCTGCTGGCTTTGGGATTAGACTGTTCTTCCTTTTGTAGAGATTTGAGTTGGAGCATAAGCTTATTTGTTTGGGATCTCTCCTGATTCTTAATGTGGACACTCAGTGCTATAAAATTTTCCTTTAAGAATGCTTTCATAGCAGTGTGGAGAATCCTCAAAAAACTAGGGATGAGCCCACTATATGATCCTGCTATTCCTGTCCTGGGTATTTTTCCAGGGGATTTAGAATCAGCACATTATAGTGACACAGCAATATCTATGTTCATAGCAGCTCAATTTACAATTGCTAAATTATGGAAACAACCCAGATGTCCCTCACTGGATGAATGGATCCAAAAACTGTGGTACATATATACCATGGAATTCTACACAGCAATTAGAAACAATGATATTGCAGCCTTTGAAGGTAAATGGATGGCTATGGAAGAAATTATGCTGAGTGAAATCAGCATAACCCAGAGAACCAAGGGTCAAATGTCTTCACTCATCTGTGGAGGCTGGAACTAGACCCTGGCCATTGAGAAAGTTGGTCTATTATCATGTGTTAAATCCAGATAAGGTGTAATGTTATACAACCTAATACATTTTTAGAGATGTTGTGGGAAGGGGAAGGGAGGGATAAGGGTGGGTAATTGGTGGGGGGCACTCTTGGAGGTAAATCTAATCTTCAGAATCTATATACATTTTATATTATTTTGTTAAAAACTTGTATGATTGTTCAACAAATAAATTTCTCAATAAAAAAGAATGCTTTCATGCTGTCCCAGAGATTTCAATATGTTGTGTCTTCATTCTCATTCCCTTCCAAGAATTCTTTAATTTCTTTTCTTCTGTCTTGTTGGATCCATTCTTCATTTAATAAGGTGTTATTCAATCTCCATGTATATGTGTGCTTTCTGCTATGGGTTTTGCTGTTAATTATTAGGGTCATGACATCATGGTCTGATAGGATACATGGAATAATATCTACGTTTTTATATTTGCTGAGATTTCCTTTGTGAACTAGAACATAGTTGTGAAATCATTTATCCTTATGTTTCAAAGTTAAGTAGCCCTTTGTATTTAGAAATTGGAGCGTTTTTTTCCATTAATCATTTTTAGATTTCTTCTTTATGGGATCTCCTATCTTTTGCCCATTACTTCTGAGTTGTCTTTTTCTTATTGACTTATGAGAATTTTTTTATTTCAAGTATTAATCTTTCATCAACTTTACATATTGCACAACTTTTTTAACTTTATGGTAGGTTTTATCACACCTGAGTCTTTAAATTTTCAGTTATTTGGTCAAATATTTAAATCATATTTGAACCAATGCATGTTTCTCTCTTATGTGTTATTAGAAAGCTATCCATTACTACCCTAGGTTGATTATAATATACTTCAATATTTTCTTGTTTTCTTCATAAGGTTGTGTTATTTTATACATTAGACTAATCCAATTTGGAATTTGTGTGTATAGTGTGAAAAGTTAACCTAAATTTATTTTTTTCAAGATGAGATGCCAGTCATTCCAGCACCACTTATTAATTAGTCTGTCCTTTCTCCATTGTCATGTGGTATCACCTCTATCCTATTTGGAGCCGCTCAGTGAGCATGGCATGTTCCACAGACCTGGCTGTCTGCTCCTGCTCTAGTGCCTTACTTTTAATCACTATGGCTTTGTTGTATGACATAGAGCAAGACAAGACTCTCTTCCTCCTCCTCCCTTCACAAAATTAATTTTCGTTTCATTTGAAGATTTTCTCTTACATGATTTTTTGAATCACTTTGTCTTATTCTGGAAATAAAACCTGAAGCATTCTTATTTCAATTGCTTTAAATGTATAGGTTGATATATAAACATTTATATATAGATTTTTATTTTTCCATCTATAAAATGTTGTATTAGTATTTGGCACACCATTTATCAGGTTTTCTTTTTATGTCCTAAAATATTATTTTATGAGTTCCCTATAGATTATATATCTTTTATATAAGTTATCTCATTTTCTGTGTTGCAATTCTGAATAATATTTTATTTCCTAAATGTTGATGGGTATTGAATTTTGTTTTGCACAATGATCTTATATCCAACAACTCAGATAAACTTTTTGGTTCTTATCAGTTTATTTGTGGATGCGTTTGAATTTTTTAGATTAACTGCAATATTTTCTGTACATAAAGACATTTTAATCCCTTCTTTTCCAGTCTTCATGCCTCCTATGTCAGTTTCTTTTTTATTATTGATTAGAGCCTCTGGCTCAGTGTCAAGTGGTAGCAGTGTTGGTAGGCATCCTTGTCTGTGAATTGTGCTTACAATTGTGATAATAATGTCTCATGATACACACATTCTCATCTCTCTTCCTGTGAGATTAAAATAGGCATTTTCAATGTCTGACCAAGGGTAAAACATGGGTTGTAGTTAGGTAATGAAATAAAATTATCATCCTGGCAAAAAGACTTGATGTTTACCTCACTGGAACTTTTTTTTTCTCACTCTCTAAATCAACCCATTCACATTTGTTATCAGTCATCCAAGAGGTAATACATTGAAAAGAACTTCCTTTATGGGTCTCAGCTACAAGTATTTTGTTCCATTCAACAGTGTTGGCTTCGTGAGAAATGCTATATCATTAGAAATATAAATTTAAATCTTTTGACATTCTTTAAAAGTTCTCACTTCAAATTATTTTTCCTTTGCAATTTCTTTTTTATAGACTCCTATGAACCAAGCTTCAACCCGTTCCCACTGCATCTTCACTATTCATTTATCAAGCAAAGAACCAGGATCTGCAACTGTCCGACATGCCAAGCTCCATTTGGTTGACCTGGCTGGTTCAGAGCGAGTTGCAAAGAGTGGAGTAGGGGGCCAGCTTCTAACAGAGGCCAAGTATATCAACTTGTCACTGCACTACTTAGAACAGGTAAATTGGGCAGAGGGGGATGTGACCACAGCTATGTGTGTCACTTACTTTGCATCAGGCCTTCTCGTTGCATTTTGGTTTGTTTCTTTTTTTGTGTGGTTAAATATGCATAATATGCAATTTGCAGTTTTAATCATTTTAAGTGAACAGTTCAGTGACACACATTCACAATATTGTACCATCATCACCACCATCCATTTCTGAAATGTCTTCATGATCCCAAGCAAAAACTCTATCCATTAAACAATAGCTGCCCTTTCCCCTCTATCCTCAGCCCCTGATAACCTCTATTCTACTTCTGTCTCTATTATTTTGCTGATTTCAGGTGCCTCAAATAAGTGGAATACTTCAATACTTGTCTTTTTGTGTCTGGCTTATTTCACTCAGCTTAATGTTTTAGAAGTTCATCCACATTGTAGCATGTGCTGGAATTTCACACCGTTTTGATGCTGAAGAATATGCAGCTATGTGTGTGCTCTTCACTCTGTGTTTCCACTCATCTTTTGAGGGTCACTTCAGTCATTTCTACTTTTAGCTATTGTAAATAGTGCTGCCATGAATGCTGGTATATCTACTAGCATTTTGTATATACCCGTTCATTTAAACCTCACAACAGGTATACATTGTAGGTATTAGATTTAAAAATTCAAGATTTCCCAAAGCTTTCCCAAGGTTAACCAGTTAACTTACTGGATGAGTAAGGATTTGAACCAGGATTTATTTGACTTCAACATCAATGCCTTTTTCTACTTCTTGTCTCTTGGACTTATTGTCTTTATTGTAAAATTAATAGTGGGTATGATTATAGGTTATAAATGGCCTCCTGTCACCTACATTTTCTGGCTAATAAATTAGCTATAGGAATACAACTTAGAGGTGGCCAATATTTTTTCATCTTTGGGTGACTTCATCTAGTCAATAATTTTGACTTTAAGTTAAGTTTTCTTGGCCTTAACTTTCCCTCTCCACCTCAAATTCAACTTTACTACAATCCAACCCAGTAGGTGCTCTAATTTTAATTTTTTAATATGACACTGAGGACAAGAAAGTTTGTCTGAATTTAGCTAAATAAGTCTTCCAGAAAAAATCTTTATCTCTAAAATGAATGAATTGCATTAGATGATTTCTCAAGTTCCTTTCAGCTTTGTGAATTTAAGTGCTATGAATTGAATATTAAAGATGGCAACTATTTTCAGATTCTAGAAAAAGAAAAACATGATCAAAAACTAGAGTGGAGAATTATAGAGGATATTGATGAGGCAGAAGGACCTAATGAATGTTAAGGCTAAAAGATTTGAGGGGGAAAAAGAACAAAACTTTTTTTTTTAATTGCCTAATGAACCCTTTTAAGACTAATGGTGTCCTGTTGCTAAATGCTTTGTAATGGTCATACTGGCTGTGAAAGCAGGTTGAGAGAAACTAAAGGGAGACTATCTGAACAAAATTCACATGGTTAAGTTCTGACCAAATGAATCCCAGTAATGCAGTACTCAGCAGTACTCAGAGATTAGGGTCTGCATGGCATTCCGATCATTTTAGAATTTTGACAAGAGTCAGCAGTCCTAAGCTCTTTCTTGCTCAAATATTCAACACTACTTATGCTTGACAGAGCTTTTTACTTAATAAGACACTTATAGAACAATGATATGAAAACATAATGAACTGTATTCAAAGTGCTTTATTTCAAAGAAATGTATCTATTTCAGATGGTAGCACTGTCTGTTTTAATTCCCATTATGTCCATCTGTTCATATAAAATTATACTCATCAGTTCAATCAGACTTTCTACCAATTGTAATCACTCAAGTGAAATCTCTGCCCCTTTTTCTTCCATTGTTCTATACAACCTTTGCAAGATGCCTGTCACTAAAACTGTTTCTCTTCCCACATTTTCTCTCTTCAAAATCCCTGTAATATCTATCAGCTTCATGGGAGTCATCCTGATGGCTGTGCGGCATTTGATTTTCTATATCAAAATTCATCTATCTAACAAATACTTATAAGAACCTATAATGTGCTAGGGGCTGTGCTAGGCATTGGAGCATAGTAGTGAATGAAATAAAAACAGTCCTTGCCCCAAGATCTCATGGTTTGAGGTAGGAGGACATGCTTTAAGTAAGCAAGCATGAAGATGTGCCTGTGACCAGGGTGAGAGAAATAAAGAGAAAGGAAAAGGAATGAGCAGAGCTTCTAATGGGGGATCTGACTTAGACAGAGGAGGTGGGAGTTAAGGATGGCTCTCTGATGGTATGACACTAAGTGGAGAACTGAAGGATGAGTAGGAATAAGTGAGCTGGAGGTGGTGGGAACTGTGAGCCTCTCAGCTCCTTTTTCCAGCCCAGGGGGCATTGGTTCACTCTGGGTCCCCATTTTATCCATATGTTGTTTACCATGGATCTCTATGTATATAATTTAACTCTTTCAATTTCATCCATTGTCTCTCCTCAACTGTTAACTCTTTACTCTGATGTCCGAGTGTCTTCATAGGCAGGAAGGAGGCTCAACATAAGGTCATGGAGTGAGGAGAAGAAATTAGCATGACAGGAAACGAACACATCAATATGGGATAACTGCAGTGCATGTAAAAATAATTATGAGGGTTGAGTAAGTCTAGAGGAGCTGCTAGAGAGCAATGAATGGGTAGAAGAAGAATTTTGGAATTCCACTTAAAGACAGTGAGAGAGAAACAGGGAGTACATAGTAAGAAAATAATGAAAAGAGTGGGAATATAAGGAAATAACGTTATTCAAGGGCTTTATGATCAAATTCTCTTTATATAGTACTTTTTTATGTGAGTACAGAGACTGGAAGTGTAACCAATTTGCTGTAACTAGCTTCATTCATTCATTCATTCATTCACTAGATTGTGATTGAGGGTTGGGTGTTGTGAGTTACGTTAGGCAGTGGTTAAAGAGGCTGTGCCACCATGACACCAGCAAAACGAAACATAGTAAGAGAAAACCTCTAATAGAAATCCATTTTAGTGTTGGCAATTATATCTTCTCTTTCTCAGTTTCAATGTGAAAGAGATGAACTAGGAAATAGTTTGCTAACCTATCTTGTGTTGATTAGTCTGCATGGTTTAGGTTTAGAAATTTCATGCAGAATGGTTACTGCCCTTCTGGCCATAACTGTGAGACCTCACATCTGCAGAAAGGGTCCACCCTGTCTGAATCCAGAGCACTTTATTAGGCTTATAAGTAAGTAACTTTCTGATTACCAGAGTATCATTGGTTTAGGAGTTGTCTGGTGTATGCAATACTTTTTCCAAAAACAATTTTTTTCAAAAACATTTTCAGACACAATGGCAGGGTACATCTTGGCCTTGGAAATTGAGTTTGTGTGAGGAAAAACAAGGGAGCTGTGCATGCTCATGCTAATTATAAACCTGACTGGGTTCCCCTGGTATAGAGAGAAAAACTGATAGTGCCAGTGGTAGTCACAACACTCTGAATCTTGTCAGTGTTCAGACGATAATTTTCTATGCCTTTCTGATCTCTTTAAAAGAAAATCACTTTAATTCATTAAATAGTAAGCTAGTAATTATAGTAGTAATTATTGATTCCAGGCTCAGCTTCTAGGTCCTTGGAGATATTATTAATTATAATGAGTTTCCACTCTCTTATCACCTAAAGAATGCTTTCAGGAACATTTGTCATTGTATTTATACAAGAAATCCAAAACAGAAATAAATATTTTTTTTAGAAAGCCAGGTTGTGTGACTATGCTATATCCCTGTGCCTTTCCTGTCCAATTAGAGACCCCTCAGTAACTCACAAAGAATCATCTACCTCTGCCTTTCTCCCAAATACCTGCCATTTCTGGGATACTTTGCAGATCTATGTCTGCTCCAATGGCCTAGTTATTATGGTACCAGTTATTATGATATTCTTGAAGCTCTTTGGGAGCTAAGGTACCTGCTCGGAGTCATCTTCTAAAGAAATGGTCCAGGCCTGGGCTTACATGACTAAACTTAGTCTCCAAAAGTATCATAAAGAACACTTCCTAAAGACTTCTTCACAACACTGATTTTTGTTTTACTAAGAACTATCCTTGAAATTATCTCTGTTGATCTTTAAAACATTTCTTCAAGATAGGCAGGCATTCTGATACTTTTATAGATGGGAAAACTAAGGCTAATAAATTTTAGAGATTTGCCTTAGAACACACTAGTGGGAAAGCTTGATTCTGACTCTAAATCCTGGGTTCTTCCTTTAATCATTTATTTATTGCCTTTATTTCCTCCATGTCTTAATACCATGATATAATTCATATCCCCTTTTTATTTAGTTCTTCTTCTTAACAATTTTGGAACCCTTTCTGGAAAGGACATTGGAATTGCCAATGCAATGTCCATTCCAGAGTGAAGGAGCCAAGAGCCCATCTCAGCTCTATTGGTAAATTCTGACTGGTCTAAGCAAATTGAAATCTTTCTTCTGGCTACACTGATTGATTCAAGGGTGGACCAGTACCCAATCAGTCCTTAGAAGATCAGGACTTTTGTTTAATGATTAGGAAAGAAAAATCCTTTCTCACCTAAGTAATGAATAAGGAAGTATATGACATCGGGACACTTGGCAGTCATTCTGTGGCTATGAGGAAGGGTTAACTTCTACCACATGGAAGATAGAACAGAGATGTGGACAAAACTAAGTCCTTGGTGGTAGCACTAACGTTTGGAGGCATTTCCAATCTAGAGCCCCTCCTACTTGAATTGCATGAGCCAATAAATTTCCCTCATGATTGAAGCCAGTTTGAATTATATTTTCTGTTACTTGCAACCAAAAGTGAGTTCACTTACACACAACTTAATATTATTAACAGGAAGCTTAATAAATATATTCTTCTTTATACTAATTGTCAATAAAGGCATTGAATAGAAAAGATTTAAATATTATTTCCTAGAGCAGGAAAAAAGGTGTTATTTGTTTTATGAAAGAATTTCAAAGTACTTAGAGAACTATTAGATTTTTCATTGATGATTCATAAATGATAATGCTGCTCTCTCTGCACATCAGACGGAACAACCTCTGTTTGGTCTGGTATTTGGACTACCTTACCTGTTTCAGGTATTAAATTGGTCATCCATGTTTTTGGCATTATCCCTGGATAACAAAGTATATATACATTGGTTATTGATGTTTTTATAATGTTTCCCCCTCAATTGTATCTCTATATACATCTAATAAAAAAATTTTCAAGTATATATAAAAGATGTGGCCAACACCAAAATAAATCTTGTTCTTAAAAAGTAAAAAAAAAAATTGGTCTATTTGGCTCTCAGCTGTGCTCAGCATTCCTTGCCACTCAGACTGAGACTGCCATGTTCTCCACCTCCTTTCCTAGTCCACCCAAATCTCCTCCTACCATGTTAAGAATACTCGCACTGCCATCCCAACTGAAACTAATTCATCTGTTCATTTGTTCATTACTTCCTTTAGCAAAAAAAAAAATGTGTTCAGTACATGTTGTGTTCATCAGATTTCTTAGTTGCAAGCCATAAAGTCCATACTAGCTATTTTAAGCAACATGGAGTTTACTAGAAATGTTTAGTCAGAAATCTGGGCATGGATACCATGCAGAGCAATCAGAAGACACACCTAACCACACCCCTGAACTGTTCTGCAAAACAACACTGTTAACCCCACTGGCACTTAGGACATTAAGTCCAGAGTTTAAGAAACTTTGCAGAGCTGAGTCAGAAGAACCAAGTGACTCTACCACGTCACTCTCCCACAAATCTGATCTTTCTCCTTATGGCCACTGCCTTTCATTCCTTATCTCCAAATCGCACAAGGTTATCTGCTAGGTTTTATGCAAAATATGAGTTGTGAGACAGACTAGGACATGTCATTTTATAGGAAGTCAAAGTAGAATGGGGGCATCACGAGTGCCGAGGGAGACGACTTAGTTTCTGCCACGTGTGTTAAGTGCTGGACATGGTTTTTGGCAATGGGAATAAAATGGTGACCAAGAGACACGTTGTCTCTGGCTTGTAAGAGCAGAACATTTAGTGGGGAAATAGATAACAAATAAGTAAATACATTTAATTTTCAGTAGTGTTAAGGTACTAGAAGAAAATAAAATAGAATAACAGGTTGGGTATATCTGTGTTATATTTGATAGAACACCCAGGAAGAGATGGTTGGGGAGACAAATTTTAAACAAAGATTTGAATGATAAGAAACAGAAAGATATGTGAAAATCTGGGGCAGGAGTATCCAAGGGAGAAGGAACAAGTCCAAAGGGTCTGATGTGGGGATAAACTTGGTGTTGGAACAACAGTGGGAAAGCCACTGCAGGCGAAGGGAACTGGCAGGGGATAGATCAGGTAGGTGAAAAGGTACCAGATTATAATACTAAATGTACTGGTAAATTACAAGAAGATTGTAAACAGAGGAGTGATGTGATGTAACATATTTTATCAAGACTCCTCTGGTTGGTATGTGGGGAGTAGACTACAGAAGAGCAAAAGTAGAATCAGGGAGACTGACACAAAGCCTTATGCAGTTGTCCAAGCAAGGGACCATGGAGCATGGAACCGAAATGATCCAAATCTGGGTAAGTTTTATGGTAAAACCTAATAGAAATTGCTGATGGATTGGATGTTGGGGCTGAGGAAAAATACAAGATGATGGCTAGTATTTTGGCCTAAGCAACTAGGACAATGATGGTGCCATAATAATGATAGGTAAGTCCTGAGAAAGAATCAGGTTTGGAGGCAGAGAGGCGAGAAAATCAAGGATAGAAATCCAGATGGAGATGTAGAATCACCAAGGAGATGGTAACTCAAGAAAGAATTTGAGCTTGATGGTACAGATTGGGAAGACATCAAGATAGAAATATATTTAAAAGCCAGGAGATAAGAAGGATTACATGGGAAGAGAGTGTAAACAAAAAAGAAAAGAGGATGAAGAACAAAGCTCTGGAGCTCTTCACTGCTTATAATTTGGGAAAAAGAAAAGGAATCATTCATTAACTAGTTTTTGAGGAGAGGCAAAACCAGGAAAGGTTGGTGTCCCCATTACCAAGTGCATGAGATGTTTCGTAAAGGAAACAATGAGTGCCTGTGTTGAATGCCTTAATTAAGTGCTTTTGGTACAATTGAGGTTACTGATGACCTTGGAAATAGTCATCTTAGTCTAATATAATAGTGGACATTTAGAATGGGAACCATACAAATGAAAGACAGCAGAAGAAAAGAGGGTATGTGTAGGAGCAAAGTCGGTGAGAGCAGAAGAGGTAGAGAATGGAGAGCTGACCTGAGGAGCAGAACAATAATGGGAAAGAACATACTGTTCTTTAGTGGCAAGGATTTAGGAATCTAATAGACACAGGAGAGCTGCTGTAAGGTTTCCTATATCTGGTAGAAGGGTGGCCATGAACTCAAACTGAAGTTGGAGAGAAGAGAAAAGAAAAGGGGGAATCAAGATGTGGAGAAGAAGGAAAAAGTATGAAAGCCTCATTTCTAAAGGTGAGAAAGTGATGGTTTAGAGTGAGCACGGGATCACTGGTTTGTAGTAACATCCTGGCTTGTGAATTTAAAGTGAAACTATTGGTATATGTTTTTACTTAAAACAGCCTTCAAAAATCAATCTTGTTATCTTGATTTGTAAACCAAAGGAATTAAAAAGGTTCTGATGGTGGGAACTACACAGCTGAGCAGAGGGAGGGCTAGAATAGCAGGTGTCAGCAGAGATATTTTTTGAATTTTTTTATTAGATGGATATAGAGATACAATTTAGGGGGAAACATTATCAAACATTCAAGAATCAATGTATATATACTTAGTTATCCAGGGCTAATGCCATATCATGGATGCCCAGCTTGGGTTCCCCCTGTTGCTGTTTCTCCCAGAAGAACTCCTGAGTTAAATGGATATCTCGTAGAGGACAGAGATCTCCTTCTGAGATGATTCCCCCATATTCCCTCCCTCCAGTCTCCTAAGAGTTCTTCCTATATCTTCCCCCCGATCCCCCACCTACACCTCCAAGTAACCTAGGGAGTCATTTCCCTGTTGCGTTGAGAATCATACAATTTGAAGTTATTATTAACTTAGCCGTCTAACATACTGCTTCCCAATGTATTCTAGCTTCCACAGATGAGAGATACCATTCAGCCCTTGAGTCTCTGAGATTGGGATACTTCACTTAGCATAATTCTTTCCATCTCCATCCATTTGATATCAAAAGCCATAATATCATCTTCTCTAATAGCCGAGTAGTATTCCACTGTATATATGTGCCAAAGTTTTTGTATCCACTCGTCAAGTGAGGGGCATCTGGGTTGGTTCCATAATCTAGCTATAGTAAATTGAGCTGCTATAAACATTGATGAAGCCACATCACTATAATATACTGATTCTAACTCTTTTGGGAAAATACCCAGGAGTGGGATAGCTGGGTCATAAGGTGGTTCCATCCTTAATTTTTTGAGGATTCTCCACACTGCTTTCCATAGTGGCTGAACCAGTTTGCAGTCCCACCAGCGGCGTAACAGTGTTCCTCTTTTTCCACAGCCCCTCCACCATTTGTTGTTGTTAGAATTTTTCATTTTTGCCACTCTAACAAGAGTGAGGTGGTATCTCATTGAAGTTTTGATTTGCATTTCTCTTATAGCTAATGATGTAGAGCAATTTCTCGTATATTTATGGGCTTTCTGGACTTCCTCTGGTGAGAAGTTTCTTTTAAGATCTGTAGCACATTTATTGATTGGATTATTGGTGATTTTGGTATTTAGTTTCTTTAGTTCTTTATATATTCTGGATATTAGCCCTCTGTCCGAGGTGTAGCAGGCAAAGGTTTTCTCCCATTCTGTAGGTTCT
>PVKS010029729.1:0-25078 GCA_004027875.1 Aplodontia rufa | reverse complement strand
TGTGTGTGTATATATATATGTATATGTGTATAATTTGCTTGTATTTGCCTAAGGAAACTGGAAGAGTAAACAAAAAAGTAGTAAGAGTAGCTATGAAAGGGGTAAGGTAGAAACTGCATACCTGGGGGCTGGAGCAGAGGTTCGGTGGTTACAGTGCTTGCCTGGCATGTGCGAGTACACGGGTTCAAACCCTAGCACCCACATATACAACCAAGTGTTGGAGCAACAAAATCCATGTGAAAAAACTAAAAGTTGATTCTCTCTCTCTCACTGCCCTTTTCTCTCTCTTAATAAAAAAAAGAAAAAATAAGTTGAATTAAAAAAAAAGCTTCATACTTGTGAGCTACAGAAATGGGAGGGAGATCTTTTACTATATACCTTCTTGTGAGTTATTTAAGCCTGCAGATGTATTAGAAAATGAAAATGTTATTAAATGAGAGAAAGTTTGTCTCGTTACCCATTTCCTCTGCAGATCTCATTTCTGCTTTTCACTCCTATCAGATGTCCTTTAGGGAAAAAGATGTAGTCACCGGGCTTCTGGCAGTTTAGGGAGAAACACAAGTTTTCTTTTTGCCCTCTGGGGGGTGAGATCCATTGTTGGCATCTAGTTTGATATTTTTTTTTTTTTTTTAGAGAAAGAGGGTCAATTTAGTTTATTTTTTCATCTTTTTTTTTTTTTTTCTAACACTTAGTTGTGTATGTGGTGCTGGGGTTTGAATCTGGGTCCTTGCACATGCCAGGGATGTGCTTTATCATTGAGCCACCTCTCCAACCCTAATTTAAAAAAAAAATTTAAAAGTGTACAATGTGCTCTTTTGATATACGTATAAACTGTGATATGCTTAAAGCAAGCTAGGTAATGTTTTCATTACTAGTTTAAATTTCTTTAGATGCTAAGTAGAAAAAGGCTGGGAGGTGATGGTAAAGGAGAGAAAAGGTAACTTTGTTTTTTGGTACTGGGGATTGACCCCAGGGGTACTTTACAGCTGAGCTACATCCTCAGCACCACTACCACCCTGCCCCCCCCTTTTTTTTAAAGAGAGGGAGAGAGGGAGTGAAAGAGAGAATCAATTTTATTTTTTCATTTGGCCTTTGTTTCTCCAACACTTAGTTGTGTATGTGGTGCTGGGGTTTGAACCTGGTGCTTACGCATGTCAGGCAAGTCCTCCAACCACTGAGCCACTGGTCCAGCTTAATCCTCAGCCCATTTTGAGACAGAGTCTTCCTCTTGCAGTTGCCCAGTGGAGAGAAAAAAACCACTTGGAACTAGAGGTGTCACTATTTGAAATGAAAACAGGTGCTAAATTCCTAGACCCATGAGAGAAAAGGATTAACTTCTGAAGGGCCTGCTGCCTGAAGTTTCTCGGCCACTGACACGGCACTGATGATTCAGACTTGCATTGCTGTAGCCTCTCAGAGGGTTGCTCCCTAAAACTCTTGAGAACTTTCCTATCATTCACTAGCTCTCACCTCACTGGTTCTGGAATCAGGTGTACCTCCAAAGCCAAAGGCACAGTTAGTTCTCTGCTCCCTGTCCCTCTTCTAGGAGCAGGCCACAGGACAAGGCAGGGGAGCACCTAGCATACCCTTTTGTGTTCTCCATGCTCCTACAATAGTGCTAGACTGATCCCTTTTTCTTTTGTATTCTCACTCATCTTTTATCCCAAGAACATCAGTCTTACAAGGGAAAGCATGAGCCATCTGGCATCACTAGAACTTTAGAAGCAAGCAGTTAGGTGACCTGGAGACTGGATATGGGAAAGAACTGTAGCTGACCAAGATAGAAGAGCCAGCAGAATATGGAAGGCAGTGATCTCTTTCTTTCTCTCATACTCTAAGTGAAAAGTTCAAAGAAAAAAGGAATCAGGGTTGGGCCTCGCCCTAATCAGGGTGCTATAAAGATCACACCATTACTGGACATAGGACACAGTGACCCTATACATAGTAAAGGCCATAAAAAAGAATAAGTAGCACAACTGATACCTCAAAGGATGACTGCCCAGTTCACAGTTCCCTTTTTTTAGGTTGTGCCCCCAATAATAATGGGTTAGTCCCCAACACAGCCATTACTCTGTGGCCTGCCTTAGTGGCAGCAAATTCAAGAGAAAGTCTACAAATCCTGCAGCTGAGGTTTCAACCCTGCCTTCATGAGACTTGGTTGATCTTCCTTAGATTCTATAGTTTATCTTTTATTCTGCAATATCCTGCCTGTCCCCCAGGTTTTTGTTCCCTCTTTAAACATGTTGGAATTTGAGCAGAACATTTGGACTTTGTGTTGTTAAAGGTCACGGGTAATGAGGTGGCAGTGATATTATCCAAGAGTCCAATCCAACATAATCTCTCTCCTGAACTACTAGAGCCATTTCCCCAGAACATCCCACTGCTTTTACCCCTTACTCTCTGCAAAGAGGATGCTGAGATCCTTATTAGATCAATTGCTCTTGAACAACTCTTCAACATCTTTCCAATTATCTTAACTTGAGTTGCTACAACAAAATATCATTCAATAGCAGGGTGGTTTAAGCAACAAACATTTATTTCTCACAATTCTGGAGGTTGGGAATCAGATCAGGGTGCCAGCAGGATTGGGTTCTTGGTGAGGACTTTCTCCTTTTACTGGCAGTTGTCTTCTTGCTGTGTCCTCACCTGGTGGAAAGAGAGCTACCTACCTGTCTGGACTCCATAAGGGAACTAATTCCATCGTGAGGGCTCCACCCTCGTGAACTAATCACCTCTCAAAGGCCCCACCTCCAGATACCATCACATTGGGATAAGGGTTTCAACATGAATTTAGGGAGGGGGGGACACAAACATTCAGTACATTGCACTAGTGTTCTCAGAATATAATCTAAATTTTTTAGTATGTCCTTCTTTCAGTTTCTTTCCCAAATTCCTCAAGTCTTAGGACTGTCATATGTGCTTATTCCTGTCTGATGCCCCATTCTCTCTACTTTAAACCTCACTGGGACTTGGGTAAAGCATCACTTTCATGGGGGTCTTACCTGTCACCAGTCTAAACTAGGTCCCCTTGCCATTATTTTTTAAAACAGAATCTGCTTTATCTCCCTTTGTAGCTCTTAGTAGAGCTTATACTGTTGTCTCTTCAGTATCTGTGGGTATTGGTTCTATGACTCCCTCTCCTACCACCAGTGATAATCAAATCCACAGATGCTCAAATAACCTTATATAAAATGGTACAGAATTTGGTATTGTACACATATCCTTCTGAGTACTTTAAATTGTCTCTAAATGACTAATAATACAAAACACAATGTAAATGTTGTGTAAATAGTTGTAAAGTGTTTTAAATTTTGTATTATTTTTTCCAAATATTTTTTGATCCAGTTGGTTAAATTTGTGGACACGCAGAGGGCTGACTACACATACAAGACTTTAAGTTTTTTATGGGTAGGGACTATCTCAATTTAACTATCTGCTACCCCAGAGACTAGCACAGAAACTGGTACATAGCACGTACCCAAATATTTGATGAATGTATGTACTGGAAGAAATGGGCATGACCAGAAATAACTGAGATTGAGATAAGAACCCAAATTTGGGTGATAGTGGTGGAAAAGGAGCAAGACATATTTATTAGGGAAAAAAATCAACAGGACACTCAATACCATTTCCTAATAGTCAAGGTGGCAAACAAAAGGCAGAATTTCATTTCCTTAGTTTATTGAAGATGACAATGAACTGTTAGGCTGTGTGACAACTATAGCAAGTGGAAATCAATCCAGTTCAAAACATGAGTTTTACACTCACAAGAACATCTCTATTTAGATTCTTGCTCCTTTTATGTTAATTCAGCAAAAGATCTAAAACTTTGGCAGAGAAAGCCTCATTTAAGTGGCTAATGTTTTCCGTCCACTCTTCCACAATGTCTTGAATCTTGTCCCCACCTTCTAAGCAAAATTTTTACCCCCTTTATGTACAGAAAAGAAAATTTCTTCCCTCGATTTCATTTAGAAGGAACTCTCTTCAGTGCATTCAGAAACTTCTCCCCATGACAGCAGGAGCTTCTCAGATATGTTAAGTTGCAAAGTGCTTTCAAAATATCTTGTCCTCTGCCCTCTGTCAAATAAATAAATAGGTATTTGGACAGTGATGACAGCTA
The DNA here is from genome assembly GCA_004027875.1 of Aplodontia rufa. Taxonomy (NCBI): domain Eukaryota; kingdom Metazoa; phylum Chordata; class Mammalia; order Rodentia; family Aplodontiidae; genus Aplodontia; species Aplodontia rufa. The sequence continues at coordinate 20,958 of PVKS010029729.1, read as the reverse complement.
GTGTCAAAGCCACTAAAACATACAATCTTAAGGTTTTGGGTTGGGGAGGAGAAGAAAAACAGTGAGAACTCAGGAGCACGTCAGATTGCTGGGTTCAGCTTTGATCCTATGTCAATATGGAACAAGGAGGACAACAAGAGAGTACCTCTCTTCTCCAGTGTAGTGACTTGGAGCAAGGAGCTGGATTTGAAACTGGTGGGACAGTTCATTGTATTTACAAATCTCCAAGTCTAAATCTGAGGCCTAATCCTTAGTAAGACTTGAGTTTTGTGGGGTCATTCCCAAAGTTCCTGGAAGTACAAGGGAGCTTCTAGCCAGTCCATCAAAGCTGGGCTGGGCCTCAGGTTTCAGAGCTTCATCATGAACTGAGAGAAGAACAGCATCAGGGTCTTCCAGCCTGATGCAAGCGTCTGAGCCCAAGTTTGAGGCAGAGGAATCAACATTGTGGGCTAATTCCTACCTGATCTCCTTGTTTCGGTAGAGTCTCAATTTTGACTATAACCTTAATGCTCCTTATCCTTCTTTGAGACTCCTTGCTACCTCCAGCTCAGGCAATTATCAGCTTCCACCAACCATGTACAACTTTCTATTCAGCTTCTGGAGCAGCACTCAAGTCAATTATTTTCGCTTAGCAACCAACTAAGGGAAGATAAGTATACAGGAAGAAGTCAGTCCCAGAACAAAAATGCTGCAGGCTGTAGTTCACAGAGCTGCCAGCCCTCAGAGAAGCAACCCTGACCAGTGTTTTACATAGAGGTTAGGAGCTATAGCAAGTTAAAGAACACCACAAATACATACACAGTCCCATCCAAGAATTTTTTCCAATCAAAATACACATTAAAGTGGGGAGGGGAAGTGTATTAAAATTAAGTAATATGAAAAGAATGAATGAATTAATGAATATCATCAGGCTAGACAGAGTTAAGTGCATAATTGGCATAAAGGCTCTTGTTATCCCACGAACACAAGAACTTTCACATTTACATCCACAAGTTGTCAAGTTCTCTAAGACTACCAATGGGGGAATGTTTAACACCAACTCTGAGAAAAGATACTAAGGCAAGAGATCAGTCACCACAGGGGGTCCCAGCCCTGTTGCAGGAAGGGGACAGAGAATGGAGTTGGGCTACATCTTTACTCAGAACCACAGTGACCATCAAACAGGACAGAGCAGCAAGGAACTCACTAGCAAGATGCGGGGGAGAGGGGTTGTCCTCATGTTAGGATGGCATCAGGGACTTGCCTGAGCTTGAAAGATAATACCTGCACTCAGGAGTGAGGTTAGCTAAGAGACCTGAACTTTAGGAGAAGGCCAACAGCTCCTTCAAATGAATACATACTGCTTGAGCAAGAGAGCCCTACTTAACGCTTATGGTAGAGCTTGGCCTAAGCCTCCATTCTGTTTTTTGCTTTAAGCCCAACACAGTAAATAAAGAAATTTAGCTAGTGACATCATCTATGCCTGGTGTATTTCAAACAGGAAAGTGATGGCTGCCTCCATGAGGTCTCTAAGGATTCTGGGAAGGTAATGATTTTGTTCTTTGGACCCAGAATGCCTAAATAAACTGAAGAGAATGTCCACAATGTAGTCCCATTTTCTGCGGCTTCTCCTCAGGGCACAGTCTGACCCTATTCCAGGACTGGGAGACAGAAAACTACATCCCCCTGTTTAGCAGCAAAGAAGAGAGTTGGTTCAGAAAGGCCTGGCTCAGAAGCTCCAGAACAAAAACAAAATAAAAGTGGAAATGATACTTAAAATGCACCTGCAACCAATTCCATCCTAGTGAAGAAGGCCATGGATATCAAAAGAATTGGTTTTCACTGTCCATTCCCCTGACAAGATGCACTAGAAACTCTAAGGACCCATGTGTTAGTTCTGATGGAAATACCTGGTGCCTACAAATTATCTGTTGCAACAGACTGGACCCACCAACCTACCATCCACACATGGATATCAGACGAGTCAGTAAAAATAAAATAACAATGATAATAATTTTTAAAAAGCCCCAACCGTGGAAAGTCCTTGTAAGGGTGGCTCAGTTCTGCATTTTGTGTGATCCCAGTCCCTAGACAGATGGCTTAATGTGCTTTCTTCATGTGGTCTCCAGGACAGTGGCTTCTAGAGCCAAGCCTTCAGTAGGTTCCTCTTCATAGTCTGACATGTAGGACTCCAGGCTCTGCTTGGCCAGCAACTCCCGCCGAGCCTGTAGCCGCTCACACCGGGGACAGCTTCCAGACTTAAAACAAGCTTTATGGTAACATGCTTTACATTCTATTGTGGTTGAAAAGGTTAGAGAGAGAAAAAAATAATTCATATTATTTTATTTGCTTTAGGCTGGAAGTAAGTCATTGCTGTAGCTCCTTCTCACTAGGAGCTCTGGTGGTGAAATTCAGGAGTTATTGAATCAAACCATACTAATGGTTTGCTAAAGGGGGTAGCTCAAGGGAAAGAAATTAACTTTGTGTTCAATTTTGCTTGCCCTAATTCTAAGCATCAGCCCTTACCTTCACAGGTCCGGCATTTCTGGAGCTCAAAAGGAAAGATGATATCCTCCTCGTTCTGACAGAACTCACAAATGAAGCCCTTGGCTTGGCAGAGCTGGGGAAGAAAGAGAAAGAGCAAAACAAGGGAATGGCACAGGCAAGTGGACTCCAAATAGAGCACAGGCAAAATGTAAATAAAACTGAGTGGCAGAAGGGATTCTACTTCCTATAGGAAAGAGACAGGGGCTGGATTTAGCATGAGAGCCAAGCAACAGTCAAGGATGGTCAGTATCACACAACGCTTTAAAGTGGAGACAAGAGAGGCACAGACTTGAGAAGATCCTGCCAATAGGAGTGACTTTCAGTGAAAAGAGAAAGAGGAGGAAGGAATGGTGCCACCAAGAACTTCCTAAAATCAATACTGCAGTCTGGATAATGATTTTATTTTGAAAAGGAACATTGCCAATTAAGATAAAATGTGAAGACAAGGATGTTTCCCCAAAATAATATCCAGGCTCAAATCAATTTACAGTGGATATGTCTAGTACCCCTAGTCACACAGAATTCTCTACATATGCTCCATCTTGAGCTCTTAGTCTGGGACTGCCACAGGAACACAAGCTGGAGAGAGTCTGAGATGGGAAGATCTAAATTGGAATTTCTGGCATGTTGAGTATATCATAAGCAATAATAACTTGCACTTACAAAATACACAATATTTACAAAATGGTGTTACATAAAATTACTCCATCAATCAATCCTCAAAAATGTTAAGAGGAAAAGTACAGTGCATATAATTATTTCACTTCAGAGGTAAGAAAATTAAGGCTTACCTCAAAGAGGGCAAAATTATTTCTTTGGTTATAGTGAAAAAAATAAATAATAAAGCCAAGAGTCAGATTAGAATTCTCCGACTCTAATCCAGAGTTCTCCTCCCACATATAACAATTCTTTAGTGAAGGCTATTCTGAGCTACCCAGGAGCTACCAGCACCAATTTCTTCTCTTCCAATTCTGGGTTTTATAGAGTTGGGTAACTTCGCTGTTCACTAACCTAAAGAACAACAACCCTTCTCAGTTTCTCTCAGAGTGCCGTCAGGCCATTCCAACTTTCTGGAGGTAATCAGGAAGAACCCTAGGTTCATCCCTCTGCGTCCCAAAGCAAAAACTTGAGTGAGACTCTCTCACCATGCATCTCTCTACATGGGCAGCCCCTGCCCTGGTGAGCTCAGCAAGCCGGGGCCCCAGCTCCCCCTTCTTGGTTGTGGTCAGGTCATTCAGGGAGTACAGGTGGAGATCCTCTGTCAGGTGGCCTGGGACTGTGTCAAAGGAATCCAGAAGCCTACAGGGAAAGGGGGAGTAAATGAATTTTTTGTATGTCACATTGTATAGAAAAGTTCCTATTCAGAGTGGGGAGAGAAAAGCTAATGAAGGTGGGCAACATTCATTCAGCCAGCATGCTCTAGGCCACCCCAGCTTTCCCATACCACAAGCATCTGGATGACAGAAGTGACTTATTTATAACCTCCTGCGGAGCGATACATGACAGCTTACAAAGAGTGGTAACCACATATTTCCCATTTCAGAAAGGATACAGATATAGTTATTGCTGTGGCTTTCATTTATCATTTCTGGACATTTCTGCAAAATTCCCCTATTTATCTTCTTCAAATAACGTAAGAACCAACTGTTGGAACACACCCCTTTCAGAGAAATTAACTCATCCAGAGGACTGGCCTCCACACAAGACTTACTCTTTGGCCAGTCGGCATGTCTTAAACATGTTCTTCATGTGATACAGCTGGACCCGCAGCAGCTGGAGAGAAAGACATTGCAGTGCGGAGATGTGGAAGAGAGAGAGAACTGACTGTTAGACAGACAGTGCATTTAAACCCAGGAGGTCTGAAAGCTTTAGCTGCAGCAGTCAGAGTCAGACTGTCCCTATAATCTCAACAATCTGCTTCACAGCAGTCTCCAGCCAGGGAACACCCTTCTGCCAGGTCAGTCTGCCCAATCGTAAACACAGCTGGTAGCAACTGAGAACTCTGGAATTCAAATTTCCCACCATATTTTCTATTCAGTATTATTTTCAGTGAAGACAGAAATTCTGCTTTTGCCATCAAGAGCTACCTATAGCTTCAGAGCTGCCATTGCCAGAGTTAAGGCTTTGGCTAAATACATAGATGGGAAATAGGAAGAGATTAAGGAAGTACCAGAGGGCTGGGTACTTCCTTGCCTAGCCCTGGGTTTGATTCTTAGCACTCTCAAAAAACCAAAAAAGTACTTAGAGCATGAATAATAAAATGGCTACGGCTCTGACATTATGAAGAGCAGTATGGTGATCTTGGGAAATCCTGTATGAACAGAAGGAGGAGATGAAGGGAGAAGGGTAAGAATCTATGATGTGGCCTTATCAAGGGTCTTACTCGGACTTGATTGAGCAGCTTGACCTTTCTATAAAGGGTGCTGTTGATATCCTGCACATTGAAGAGAGGATCATTCCAGATCTTAATGAGCAGGTCCTTGGAGAAATTGCTGATGTAGTACTTGCTGAAGTCCCACTTGCGCAGAATCCGGCTAGGGATAACCATCTGGGCGTTCTCATGACAGCACTGACAGAAGTACTTGCCCAAATATTCACAGTACCGCAGCCGTTTGATATAATCTGGAAAATCCAGAAAGCCAAAGGGCCAGATGTGACTTTCTCATCTGTTGAGGCAGCTCTGCTGATGGGGCAGAGATGACCAATTGCCTCCAGCAATAGCTGTACAAACTTCCTGAAGCTGGGAGAAACCCACATAGTGGGGCCTGTGGTCCCTACGTCCCATCCAAGAAGCCACTTAGAAAATAGTCTGCCAGAGCTGGTAAGACCCAGCCTTCAAGATCCAAGATGAAAATACCCAATTTTCTCCAATATATAGTCCTAGTAATGTACTCCCAGAAATAATTTCTTTCTTTTTTTTTCCACTTTTTTAAAATTGGTGGATTATAGTTGTACATAGTAGTGGGATTTCTTGTTATATATTTGTACATGTATACAATATCACAATAAAATTTGTCCAATATTGCTCTCCAACACTCCCTCCTCTCTCCTCTTCTCCCATTCTCTGGTCCTTTCCCTCTACTCTACTGATCTCTCTTTGATTTTTAGGAGATCCCCTTACTCTACACCTCATTTTTCCTTTTTCCTCTCTAGCTTCCACATGTGAGAGAAAACATATGACCCTTGCTTGACCTTCTGGGTTTGACTTATTTCACTTAAGGAAATACTTTTAAGTTCCATCAATTTTCCTGAAAATGACATAATTTTATTTTTCTTTAAAGCTGAATAAATAAAACTCCATTGTGTACATATATCACATTTTCTTTATCTATTCATCTGTTGATGGACACCTAGTCTGGTTCCATAATTTGGCTATTGTGAAATGTGCTGTTATAAACAAGGGTATGCGTGTATCACTATAGTATGATGATTTTAGTTCTTTAGGATAAATACTGAGGAATGATAGAACTGGGTCATATGGTGGTTCCATGCTGATTTCCATAATGGTAGTACTAACTTACAGTCCCACAAACAGTATAAAATTACTCCATTTCCTCCATATCCTATTCAGTATTTATTATTGTTTATATTCTTGACTGGTGTGAGATGAAATCTCAGTGTAGTTACAATTTGTTATTTCCCTAATTACTAATGATGTTGAAGGTTTTTTCATAAATTTGTTGACCATTTGTTTCTACTCTTCAGAAGAATCTGTTTAATTCATTTGCCCACGTAATTGAGTTATTTCCTTTTTTGTGTTAAGTGTTTTGAGTTCTCTGTATATTCCAGATATTAATCCTCTGTCAGAAGAGTAGCTAGCAGTGTTGAACACAGTGCACGTGCCTGTAATCCCAGTGGCTCGAAAGGTTCAGGCAGGTGGATCACAAGTTCAAAGCCAGCTTCAGCAACTTAAAAAGGTCCTACGCAACTTAATAAGACCCTATTTCAAAATAAAACATAAATAGGGCTGGGGGAATGGGCTGGAGTGGTGGCTCAGCAGTTGAGGAGTGGATGCCTGGCATGCACAAGCACCCAGGTTCACACCCCAGCACCATATGTACAACTAAGTGTCAGAGAAATAAAGGCCAGGTGAAAAAATAAAAATAAAATTGGTTCTCTCTTTTTCTCTCATTCTCTCTTCCTCTCTCTCTTTAAAAAAAAAAAAAAAAAGAGGCTGGGGATGTGTGGCTCAGCAGTTGAGTGCTCCCGGGTTCAATTCCTGGTACTAAAAGAAAACAGTAGCTAGCAAAGATTTTTGAGAGAGGGGCAGTAAGAAAGAGAGAGATAGGAAGAGAGAAAGACAGAATCAATTTTATTTAGTTTTTCATGTGGCTTTTGTTGCTAAGACACTTCATTGTGTACATGGGGTTCGAACCCACATACTCATGCATGCCAGGCAAGCACCAGAACCACTGAGCCACCACTTCAGCCCCTCTCTTCACATTCTTGTTTCCTTTGCTAAGCAGAAGCTTTTTAGTTTGATGCTATCTCATTTATTAACTTCCAGAGATAATTTTCCTTTAGCTCTTTCCTGGTCCCTCTCCTCCCTCTTTAGGATCTACTTACCTTTCCCCCAATTCTGCCTATCACCAGCTCTTATTACCTCTGACAGGTTCCCTCTCTCCTAGATGAGCTAGGAGAATGGTGCTAGAAGAAACTCACCAGGGTCAGTCCGGATGCCACATCCTGCACAGCGGTAATTCTGCTTGGCCACAGCAATCTTCCTCCTAAAGAAAGGGAAAGGAGATTGGCAGGTAGCAGCTGCATGATGAGGATACAGACAGAGCTCTTCTTAAGTGTGGGAAGAAAGAGGAATTCACTGTTTTTTTCAGAGTTGGATAAAATGAACCTATTGGGAAAACTAATTCAAACTGAGAAAATAGGATTTAGGTCTCAGGAGTAACCCTCCTCAATAATGAACCACACTTTCTGTATAGATGTAAGGGATAAGAAATAGTAAAGGGGAAAAGAACTATAAGAGAGGAGCATCTTAAAAAAGAGAAGAAGAAGAAAAAAAAAGAAAAACAGCTCACAATACTATTGGGAGAAATCCAACAGGTTGGGAATTCCAGTGAAAAAAGGCCCACTTTCCAGTTAGATCTGGGAAGATACTAGCTGCCTAAGAAGTTGGAAGACTCTATTACTTTTTTTTTTGTAACCAGGGACTGAATCCAGGGGCACTTAACCACTGAGCCACATCCCCAGCCTGGTTATTTTTTATTTTGAGACTAAGTCTTGCTATGTTCCTTAGGGCCTTGCTAAGTTGCTGAGGCTGGCACTGAACTTGCAATCCTCTTAACTCAGCCTCCCTAGCCACTGGGATTATAGGCATGTGCTACCACACCCAGCTGAATTATTTTTAATACAGATTAAAAGAATTTAAGAACAAAAATGGATAATCTGCTTCCTCTGCTTTTTATTTTATTTCTTCTTCTTCTTCTTTTTCTTAGACAGAGGTCTCATTATGTTTCCCTGGCTGATTTATTTTTTAAAGAGAGAGGGACAGTGAGAGAGACAGAGAAACAGAGAAACAGAGAAACAACTTTATTTAGTTTTTCACATGGCCTTAGTTGCTCCAACACTTAGTTGTGTACGTGGTGCTGGGGTTCGAACCCGGGTCCTCGTGCTTGCCAGGCAAGCACCGAAACTGCTGAGCCACTGCTCCAGCCCTCCCAGGCTGATTTTGAACTCCTGGGTTCAAGACTTCCTCTGACCTCAGCCTCCAGGTAACTATGACTATAGGTACATATCATGGTGCCTGGCTCTTCTCTTGCTTTTAAACAAACAGAACTCTGTGGGAAGTATAACTGAAGACAGAAAGAGGGTAAGAAGACAGTTCTGACAATTCAAAAAGAAGGTATGTTAATTTCCAAAGGGCATAGCCACTGGTTACTCACGTCGGGGCTGGATGAACATTAAAAATTATCTGAGGCCGGGGTGGGGCCCACTCCAGGTTGCCACGAACACGGATACGCAGCTTGTAAATGTCTGCATGCTGCCCATCATCTGGAGAAATGGGCAGTGAGTCAGGAATGGGCAGGAGCTGCAGGAGAAAAGTACAGGTGAGCTAACAGTGACTGACAGTCTGGGGGAACATATATCCTTGACCCTTCTGCACATGACAGAAGCATAATTAATGAAAGACATTCCTGGAACACCACAGGCTAAAAGGCACCAGGATACTAAAAGCAAGGGCCTTGTGTTCCAGGGTGGTAGAACCTATTGATGATGCTGATCCTGTATTCATCCCAGGACCATTGGTACGCCAGAATGCTTCATGACTTAAGGACTAAACTGCGGGGCTGGAGCAGTGGCTCCGCGGTTACGGTGCTTGCCTGGCATGCGCGAATGCACAGGTTCAAACCCCAGCACCCACATACACAACGGTGTCAGAGCAACAAAAGCCATGTGAAAAACTCAATAAAAATTGACTCTCTCTCTCTCTCACCAAAAAAGACTAAACTGCAAGGCAAGAAGAGTCTGAACAATTTACTTTTTCTAAGTGTTTCAAAGGTGGTCACAAAATAAGAGTTCTAACTCTGGGTCCAGTGAATAGTCATATGGAATGACAGGAAACAGCTGTTATTTTCTGTTTTTTGTTTTTGTTTATTTAAAGAAATAGTAAGAGTGAAGAAAGGAAGAACCAATTTTAATTATTTTTCCATCTGGCCTTTATTTCTCTGACACTTAGTTTTGTATGTGGTGCTGGGGTTTGAACCTGGGTCTTCACACATACCTGGAAAGTGCTCTAACCGCAGAACCACCCCTCCAGCTTCTGCTGTTATTTTCTGTTTTGACAACTGTGAGGGGAAATCGAGGCAAGCAACCATTCGCTCACTCACTCACTCAATACATTTGTAACAAATGACTTCTACAAGTAAGGAAGGAAACACAGGTTCAACGCACACTGGGAACAAGTGAGAAAGAAAAGCAAGATAAGAAAGGCTCACACCCTCCTGGGGAGGGAAAAGTGCTGGAATGTCTACCTTCTGAGGGGCATCGTGTTCTGGGACTAGCCACTCTAGCTCCGAGGCAGCTGGAAGTTGCATCCCCTCAAACTGCTTCAGCAACCCCATAGCCACAGCCTCAGCAGATGTGGAATTCAGGAAGCAATGGGACCTGAAAAGGAGAGGATAAGGAAAACTGAGCACAGGCCAAAGAGGGAAATGGGAGCCTTCCCTTCAGGATCTGAGACTAATCACAGTAAGTTCCTGGTTGAGGAAATGCTCATAGCACCCCTAGTCTGCTCAGCTTATTTACTCATCATCTTCAGGCACGTGAACAGTGAAAAAATAGTGACCATATACAGTCTTAAAGACTCAGGTTCAAACCCCACTTACTAGCATTACATGGCACTACTAGTTAAGGGCTTTGTAACCGCCTTTCTCTAAGCTTCAGTTTCTTTAACTGCAAAATGGACATTATCCGTTTACAAAATAGAGTGAAACTGCTTTATGGATTATAAAAGTTACTGCATATCCCAAATGTAAGAATATTTACCCTAGCTAGATCTGCAATACGGAACTTTTTCAACTTGATTTCATTATCAAAAATTAAAGTCAATGCCCTCTCTCTGTCTCTCTTTCTCTCTCTGAGCTCTGGTTATCAGAGTCAGCAGAGAAGAACAATTCACACTGTAAGCTTTGCCTTCATAAAAGCCCACCCCCACTGAGACCAAAAATCTCTCTCTTTTCTTCCCTTGGGTTCATCACTATGAGGTAGGCTCACTACTTGAACCGTGCCTCCTCCTGAACTGGAATGGCTTTCTGCACCTATCTATCCATTTGCCAAGAACTGCATTTATTTCTCCTTACATCCACACCCTAAGGTTATTTATTTTTTTAGTTATTTTTAACAACATTTTATTTTCATTATAGTTTTACATATTGAAGGGGTTTGTGTTACACTTCCACACATGCACACATTATTATATCCCCCTTTTACCCACCCCTCTTTCCCCCCATCCCCCAACCCTTGGACTGTGAGGTTGCCCCCAGTTTGACTGGCAATCCGTGTTTGATGAGTCTATTGCCTAAACATTATTCTCTCTCTCTTTCCTATATTGTACTCTAGGTTCCAAGTATGAGAGAAAACACTGGCCCTTGAGTTCCTGAGTTTCGCTAATTTCACTCAGGATGATTTTCTCCATCCATTTACCAGCAAAGGCCATGATTTCATTTTTCTTTTTTTAATGGCTGAGTAGAATCCCATGGTTATATATATACCATGGTTTCTTGATCCATTCATCCAAGGATGAGCATCTGGGTTGATTCCATAATTCAGCTACTGTGAATTGTGCTGCTATAAACATTGATTAAGCTGTATCACTGTAATATGCCAAATTTATATCTTCTGGGGAAATACCCAGGAGTGGGTAGCTGAGTCAAACAGTGGTTCCACACCTAATTTTTTAAGAAGTCTCCATACTGCTTTCCAAAGTGGTTGTACTAGTTGGCATTCCCAAAACAGTGTATAAGGGTTCGTTTTCCCCCATACCCTCTCCAGCATTTGTTATTGTTTGTATTCTTGATCTTTGCCATTCCAAATGGGCTGAGATGAAATCTTAATGAAACCTTGGTTTGCATTTCCCTGATTTCCAGAGGTGTTGACATTTTTTCATATATTTTTTGGCCTTTTACCTTTCTTCTGTTGAGAAGTTTCTGTTTAGCAATTTTCCCCATTTTTTAACTGGGTTATTTATGTGTGTGGTATTAAGCTTTTTGAGTTCTTTGTATATCCTGGACATTAGACCTCTGTCAAAGGCATAGCTGGTGATGATTTTCTCCCGTTCTATAGGTTTTCTCTTCATGCTCTTAATTGATTCCTTAGCTATATAGAAGCTTTTTAGTTTAATTTGTTTAGTTTAGTTTGATTCTTGGTTTTACTTTTTGCACTATGGGTATCTTGTTAAGGAAGTTGGTGCCAGCTCCTATATAGTGAAGTGGTGACTTTACACACCCATCCATTTGCAAAGAACTGCATTTATTTCTCCTTACAGCTATTCCCCAAGGTTATTTAAAAAAAAAAAAAAAGTACTTACAAGGACTGGGATGAAATGAAGGATTTGCTGCTTGAAGCTGTGCCCCTTTTGATGTCAGCATCTAAATAGAAACCAGAGATAAGGGGAATGGGAAATAGGAAGGAGGTAAAGAATATGGAAACCATGACAAAGTATTCCCAGCTAAGCATTAAAGGTAGCAGCTAGGTGCTATATTCTATGTAGGATAAGGAGCAAGATAAGAAGGCTAAGAAACTCTAAATACAACTTATAATTTGGCTCTATTCAAGTCATAATCAGGTTGAATTAGTGACATTATGCATAGCACTGAGAAGGTCAAAATGGTTACAAGTCCAGGTGGAAACACAAACTCAAATTTGGTGTAAAATAGTGAATAAGAAAAGGAGGCATCCTAAGGCACATAGGAACACAACCCCTAGCAAGCAGAAACACAAAACAATGACTCAAATCTCTCTCTCATTCTCTAAATATCAAGCTTTCTTAAATGGAAAGCTCCCAGAGGCAAGAACTCTGTCTGGCTTTATTTTATTTTATTTTTTAAATGTAAGAATTAGTGCCTAATGGGCTGGAGTGGTGGCTCGGCAGTTACAGCGCTTGCCTGGCATACGTAAGTATGCAAGTTCAAACTCCAGCACAATGTACACAGCGAAGTCTCAGAACAATGAAAACCATGTGAAAAACTAAATAAAATCGACTCTCTCTTTCTCTCTCTCTCACTGTCCCTCTTTCTTTAAAAAAAAAAAAAAAAAAAAAAAAAAAGAATTAGTGCCTAACACAGAACTTGGGTCATAGAAGTTACTTATTAAAAATGTCTATGGAATTGAAAGTCTGCTTCTAACATCTCATCACTCTTGCCTTTACTCCTGAATGTTAAAAGTTTTCTGTATCCTTAAAAAAGTTTAGTGGAGCTGAGCATGTTAGCACATACCTGTAATCCCAGCAACCTGGGAAGCTGAGGCAGGAGAATAGTGAGTTTTAAGCCAGCCTCAGCAACTCAGAGATGCCCTAAGCAACTTGGCAAGACCCTATCTTAAAATAAAATATAAAAAGGACTGGGCATAATGTGGCTCAGCGGATTCAATCCCTGGTACAAAAAATAAATAAATAAAGTTTTGTGGAAAGATTTCATTCTTATAGGATGGCACAGAGAGGCAAAGAACTTCATTGGGAACCTAGTAACTAACAACTTTTCAGGGATCGTCAATATGATCTGTACTACAGAACTCTCACACACAACTATAAGAAGCTATGGTAGACTTTCCAAAGTGTATTTCTGATATGGGACTTTGAAAAGGAGTTCTAACAATGGTATGTCTGAACTTCCAAAGACCTCAATTGCTCAAATACTTTTGATGTGGAGACAGGGGTATAAAATACAGAAATCATGTTCCAGAAAGGCAGATATACCCTAACCAAGTCACGAAAAGGCTCTTTTACAAATTCCATCTCTCACTTTGATGTCCAGTGAAAAGACCCTCCCCGCCAATTAACCTTATACAATGATCAATCAACTATCTGAACTCCTCAACAGAGTGCTAAGCTATACGTTACTCTGCAATTGGCCATGAGTAGTTCAATTGTTCCTCACTATATATATTGATTTTTTTGTATATACAACTAGATTATATAATCTCCTTGTGAGGAAATGAGATTGTATATAATTATTCTTTTGGCTCTAAAATATTTAACACATAGTTCTATACACAAATAGACTCGAATAATATTGTTCACAAACTAGTGGCACAAGCAATTTAACAGAATTGAAATTTATTTATTAGTTTTCAATATGCTCTCAAGGCACAGAAAAATAAAACATCAACCAAGATTTTGCTAATAACAGTGTATCTTATTTAACCAAGATGTTTTTATATCATATTTTCTGTCTAAATTTGTGTCACCAAAATCTAGATCCCAATGCACTGCTAGTTGTCTAGTTTCAGCAGTTATCTAGGCAACAGTAGACCAGACAGACTTTCAGACCATTTAGTTTACATTTATTTGAGTAACACCTATACTGCCTTGAATTGAACATAAGTCTTTTCTTAGTAATCTTCATAGTGCTTTGTATATAATAGGTTTTCAGAAAATAGTTCCTAGAAGAACGATTATTTGGTTAAAAGTAATTAAAAGATTATGAAAATTTTATTTTGTTTGGGAGTAACAGAGAAGGAGAAAAGCAAATATTAGACAGATATCCTTGAAGAAGAAGCTGACCAACTTTGCTACTTTAGGACTAGCCTATTAAAGGAAACACCACACACAAGAGAGAAGTGGTTGACAATTCATGGTTGCTAAGGAAACCACTGTCTCTATTAAAACTAAAATTATGTGCCATGAAATGAAGTTTATATCAATGATAGACCACATATATGACAGTGATCCCATTATATTACACTGTTTAGTGACATAGTAGCTATCGTAGTTTGTTCAAGTATACCCCATGATGTTCACCTAATGACATTGCTCACAATGTATTCTCATATTTAAGTAAAGCATGACTGCATTTGGCAGTTCTTCATCCTTACAGAGAGTATTTTTTTTTTTTGAGAAAAAAAAAATCATTCTCTTCTCTTTGGAACAAATAATCAAGCCGTACTTCATCATGTTTCTTTTTTTATTTTTTTCACAAGATACAAGGAGGTCAGAGGTACATGGCATGGAATTCCTAGCTAATCAGGAACATTTCCAAGAGCATAGAAGACCAAAAGTACTTTAGGAGTAAAGATCTTTAACCCCCAGCATGGAGGAAGCAAGGCAGTACCTAATGTCAAAGGGAAAATGTTACCCTAAGGCTCTACCAGTCAGTCCTGTGCTACATCCTGCTGGCTCTGATCAGTTCAAGCAGATGATTAATTTGATGTGGATAGAACACTAGTTGAAGATGAGGATAGAAGTAGACCAGGGTCAAGGCTGGGGATGTGGTTCAGTGGCAGAGCGCTTGTCTAGCATGTGTGAGGTCCTGGGTTCAATCACCAACACCACACACACACACACACACACACACACACACACACACACACACACAAAGTAGACCAGGGTCTAAGACAGAAGATGAAAGAGTAAAGAGTAAAGAGAAAGGAAGTCATTCAACTAGATGGATTAAATGTACCCCAAATGAGCACACTTGAGAAAGAAGTCTGAGAAATCACCTTCAACTGAATTGAACATAATTATAAAACTTTTTTTTTTTGTCAATCTTGTATACAAAAACAATTTTCCAAGAGAACCAATTTCAAGTGTGTTTGATGCTGTAGATAGAATAAAGTTATTATTATGGACTGAAAAACAGTTAGAAAATATAAAAACAAACAACAACTACATGTTATAAGTAGAAGAATGTGCTGTGTCTAGATATTAGAATTGGTATAACCTAGGAAGAACTAGTTAAAACCTTGGTACCTTAGCAAAGCATGCAAATTTTTAAGCAAAATAAGTAAGGCATATCAAGAGTTAATTTCAGGGGCTGGAACAGTGGCTCAGCAGTTATGGTGTTTGCCTGGCATGCACAAGTACACGAGTTCAAACCCCAGCACCATGTAGACAATGAAGTGTCCAAGCAACGAAAGCTACATGAAAAACTAAATAAAAAATTGATTCTGTCTCTCTCTCTCACTGTCCCTCTCACTTTAAAAAAAAAAAAAAAGTTAACTTCAGAATTTCCTGGCTAGTTTGATGTTCGTCTCAATTCTGATATTCTTCTAGTAGATAAAATGATACCCAACATATCTAGAAATCTAACATCAATAAATTTTCAGTAATTGCTAACTCAAAAAGGAAATGCTTTTTATTTAAGAGAGAAGGAGAGAGAGAGAGAGAGAGAGAGAGAGAGACAGAGAGAATCAACTTTTTATTGAGTTTTTCACATGCCTTTCATTGCTGACACTTAGTTGTGTATGTGGATGCTGGGGTTTGAACCTGTGTACTTGCGAAGTACAGCACCATAACTGCCAAGCCACCACTCCAGCCCCCTTTATTTTTATTTAAGAGAGAGGGACAATGAAAGATAGAGAGAAAATCAATTTTATTTAGCCTCTCATGTGGCTTTTGTTGCTCCAACACTTTGTTGCATATGTGGTGCTGGGGTTTGAACCTGCATCCTCACACATGCCAGGCAAACACCATAACTATTTAGCCACTACTTTAGCCCCAGGAAATGCTTTTTAAAATTAAGAACCATGAAAGCATTTCCACTAAATTGAGGAACAAGACAAGGCTGTCTACTCTCACCACTTTTATTCAATATAGTTCTCAAGGCCCTAGCTGGAGCAATCAGGCAAGAGAAAAAAATCAAAATGATAAAGAATAGAAGAGCAGAAGTCAAAACTATCCCTTTTTGCTGATAACATGATCCTGTATCTGGAAGATGCAAAAAACTCCACCAGAAAACTGCTTTGAGCTTATAAACAGATTTAGCAAAGTAGCAGGCTACAAGATCAAAAGCTTTCCTATACACTAACAATAATAAAAAAAAATCAGGAATCAATCCCATTCACAATATCCTCAAAAAAAAAATATAATACTTGGGAATTAACCTAACAAGGAAAGTAAAAGACCTCTACAATGAAAATTATTGAACATTGAAGAAGGAAATTGAAGAAGACCTGAAAAGATAGAAAGATGTTCCATGTGCTTGGTTAGGCAGAATATAATTAAAATGGCCATTCTGCCCAAAACACTATACAGATCAATGCAATCCCCATCAAGACACCAATGTCACTCTTCACAGATATAGAAAAGGCAATTCTCAAATTAATTTGGAACAAAAAAATTAATTTGGAACAATAAGAAACCCAGAATAGCCCAAACATTACTAAGCAAGAAAGATGAAACAGGTGGATTTGCAATACCAGATCTAAAACTATACTATAGAGCTGTAGTAACAAAAACAGCATGGTGCTGGTATCAAAGTAGGAATGAAGACCAATGGAACAGAAGAGAAGACTCCAAGAGAAACCCACAAATCTTTAAACATTTGATCTTTGAAAAAGGGGGTCAAAATATAATATGGAGGAGAAACAGCCTATTCAACAAATGGTGCTAGACAAACTGGATAGCCATTTTCAGGAAGTTGAAATTAGATCCTTATCTCTCACCTTGCACAAAAATCAAATCAAAATGGATGCAGGAACTAGGAGTTAAACCAACTACCATAAAACTGCTAGAAGAAAAATTAGGATCAACACTCCAGCATTTGGGAGTAGGCAACGACTTTCTCAACAAGACTCCCAAAGTGAAAGAATTAAAGTAAAAAATATCAATAAACGGTAGCTCGGCGGTTACACGCTTGCCTGGCATGTGCAAGTACACGGATTCAAACCCCAGCACCCATGTCAGAGCAATGAAAGCCATGTAAAGAACTCAATAAAAGTTGATTCTCTCTCTCTTTCTCTCTTTCTCACTGTCCTTCTCTCTTAAAAAAAAAAAATCAATGAATGGGAGACCATCAAACTAAAAAGCTTTTGCTTAGCCAAGGAACTGGTCAAAATTGGAAGAGACAACCTAAAGAATGGGAGATAATCATGACTTGCGATTCCTTCAACAAGGGACTAATATCCAAAATTTTCAAAGAACTGAAAAGCACAAATAATCCAATCAATAAATGGGCCAGAGAGCTAAACAGAAACTTCTCAACAGAGGAAATTGAGCAAGCCAATGAATCCATGAGAAAGTGTTCTAAATCACTAGTAATTAGAGAAATCCAAATCAAGATGTTACCTCAGTCCAGTCAGACTGGCAAACATGAAGAACATAAACAATAACAGATGCTGGAGAGGTTGTGGGGAGATAGGAAAACTAGCATACTATTGGTGGAACTGCAGACTGGTACAGCCACTCTGGAAAGCAGTTTGAAGACTGCTCAAAACATTAGGGCTAGAATCACCATACAAAAACCAGCTATCTCTCTTCTGGGCATTTTCCCAGAGGAATTAGAATCAGCACATTACAGCAACACAGCAAAATCAATGTTCAAAAAGGCTCAATTTACAATAGCTAAATTATGGAATCAACACAAATGCCCTTCACTGTATGAATGGATCCAAAAGCTCTGGTATATATGTATACAATGGAGTTCTACTCAGCAATTAGAAACAACAATATTGCAGTCTTGGAAGGTAAATGGATGACAATGGAAGAAATCATGCTGAGTGAAGTTAGCTAAATCCAGAGAGTCAAAGGGTCGAATGTTTTCCCTCATTTGTGGAGATTAGAGCAAAACCCAGGCTTCAGTGGAAAGTTGTGAAACTCATGTATTAGACCCAGA
Source organism: Aplodontia rufa (assembly GCA_004027875.1). Taxonomy (NCBI): domain Eukaryota; kingdom Metazoa; phylum Chordata; class Mammalia; order Rodentia; family Aplodontiidae; genus Aplodontia; species Aplodontia rufa. The sequence goes on along the minus strand of PVKS010029729.1, from coordinate 3,151 downwards.
ATAGGCATAACAACATATAATCTAGGGGAATCACAGACAGGTGGGTGGTAGAGGGAGTGACGATAGGGAGGGACCTAGGAAGACAACCAACAATGAACATACTCTTTACCCCCTGAGAAGCTAAATAATACTTATGCGATCATTTAATTCTGGAAAATTCACAATCATGTGGGTATGTATGTATGTGTATATATGTATATATACATACACACATACCCATTTATAGTTATTGTGGGGGAAATATAGAAAAATCAAGAGACTAGAGTATGCGGGGGTGACTCTAGATTTGGATCAAATACATATATTTTACTTTACAAGCATTTATGATTGTACAACAATTGAGCTCCTTAATTTAAAAAAAAAGAAAGAAAATATAGTTCTTGAGTATTCCTCTTTATATATTATATCAGCTACCAAGTTACTGCCTTTTAGCCACAAATCTACGTTTCTTTTTGCTCTCTATGCACAATGGAGCTAGATCTGTAACCATTTCTCCTCTAATTGCTAGCACAATGTTAAGTTTTGTCAGTGGAGGGCTCTGAAGGGACACTAAAGAGAAAGTATAACTTGTGCGCCTTTGCAGCAGAGCTCCACTAGGTGGTTCTTCTTATAAAGTTTCCCTCAATATCCCCTGGGAGAGCTTTACAGTAAGTGCAAGATGCTTAGTACCTTCTCATGAACTGCTTTTCCAGTATTACTTGAGTTCAGAAGCAAGACATTTCCCTCCACACACCATCCACCCCCATATACACTTCAGAGAATGGTTTCCCAGAGAAGACTGTTCTCACAGCACCTCCCAGTGGACAGTGTTGTCTGGTACTACCTCAAGGCAGCTCTTCAGCTTCAAAGACTGTCAGTGAGCCAGGAGGTCAGGCTCTCAGGCCTGGTGATGTTGCCCTCTTTTACATTTGTTCATTCCCCAGATGCTCTATTCCACTCTTAGGAAAAGTAACTGCCATCTCTATCTGTCCTTTTGGTCTTCTCTAGAGTTCTCTCTACTCCTTATGAGCCAATCTCCCATTACTTCTACCCCCTCCATTACAGTTAATAATTCTTAATATTAAATGCTTCCTATTTGAATTGCTGTGATTTTTCTGTCTCCTGACTGGACACTGATAGATACATGTATGCAGAGGAATGAAACTCTATAATCTATTAAGTCAGTTAAGAACTGATGAAATTATAATAGAAGGGGATGAAGAAAAGGGGAAAAAAGAAGTAGAAGAAAGAAAAAGAAAACCCTAAAGCCAAAAAAGGTGATAACACTATCTGATATTTCGAGTTTATAGATGAAATGAAAGAAGTCAGACACAAAAGAGCACATATCACAGACTGTATGATTCCATTAAATGAAATGTCCAGAAAAGGCAAATCTATAAAGGCCAAAAGGGGATTAGTGGTTAACTGAGGCTGAAGAGATAGTAACTGTAAGAGATCTTATTGGCCCAATAAAAATGTTCTAAAACTAGATATAGTAATGGTTGCAAAACTTGGTAAATTTACTAAAAATCATAGTTGTACCCTCGAAGCAAGTGATTTTTGATATGTAAATTATAATTTTTTTTAAAAAGAAATAGATGTTGATGAATACTAAGCTTTTTATGAATAACTGTGATCTCAAAGTTTATCTCCAACTTCAATGTTAAGAAGAAGTAACTTGGGGCTGGAGCGATGGCTTAGCAATTATGGCGCTTGCCTTGCATGCTCGAGTACGCAAGTTCAAACCCTAGCACCCACATACACAACAAAGTCTTGGAGTAACGAGGGCCACATGAAAAACTAAATAAAGTTGATTCTCTCTTTCTTTCGCGCGCGCTGTCCCTCTCTCTTTAAAAAGAAAAAAAGTAACTTGCAGATTTATTTTCTTCATAAATGCTTCTGTACTACATGTTCTACTTAATACATCATACTCTAAGAAAAGTAATTACATTAAGCAGAGTATTACAATATTCAGAAGATTTATCATAGGTGAATATTCATAATATGATGTTTAAGTACTTAAAATTTTTTTTCAAGGATGTTGGATCCTGATGGTGTATCCCAAAACTCTTCCAAAGTATAAATTATTAAGATGGTCAAACAGGAATGTGTCTGTAAACCTCTGGACATGATCTGGAAGATTGATAAGGAGAAGTATAATGATACATTTTAGAAGTTTTATACCAATAACAAACCTGATTAAAGACCAGAAATATATGATAAAGAACAGAAAGCAATAAATCAATCTAGAGTGGAAAAAAATGAATACTAAATTATACCTCTATAATTGGGAGCCTATGTATAGAAAAAACATATAACTTAAGTCATTTTTTTAACTAAGGATCAAACCCAGGATCTCACATACACTAGGCAAGCTCTCTACACTACACATCCCTAGTCCTTCAATCATTATTTTTAAGACAGTCTTCTGACTATCTTCTTCTCATTCCCCTTCCATAATGTATCTGAGACTAGGTACTGCTCCCCACACTGAAGGGGGTCACAAGAAAAAGTAGATTTTTTTTTTAATGAGAGAGTAGGAGAAAGAGAGAGAGAGAGGAAAAGAGACAATTAACTTTATTTTTTCAACTGGCCTTTGTTTCTCTGACAGCCCCAATAGTCAGTTTTGTTCTGTTTTGTTTTAAGAGAGAGGGATAGTAAGAGAGAAAGAGACAGAAAGAAAGAATCAAATTTTATGAAGTTTTCATGTGGCTTTTTGTGTTGCTCCAACACTTCTTGGTGTACATGGTGCTGGGGTTTGAACCTATGTCCTTGGGCATGCCAGGCAAGCACTGCAAGGGCTGAGCTGCCACAACTGTTGAGCCAGCAGCTCCACAAAAGCAGATTTTTAGTTGGGAAAAATTTCATATTCTTGGTGTAAAATTTCTCATGTGTACAGATTTTTTTTAAAAAAAGAAAGAGGGGCAGCGAGAGAGAAAGAGAGAATGAATTTTACTTAGTTTTTCATGTGGGTTTTGTTGCTCTGACGTTTTGGTATGTATGTGGTGCTGTGTATGTGTATGCCGGGCAAGTGTGGTAACCGCCGCCAAGCCACCACTCCAGCCCCTGTACAGAATTTTTAAAGCTCCCAGAATTGGGGAAAGAAGGGTGTCAGGAAGACCAAATAAAAGATTGCCTTATGGGGCTGGAGCGGTGGCTCAGCGGTTTCGGC
>PVKS010029728.1:0-25081 GCA_004027875.1 Aplodontia rufa | reverse complement strand
TGGTACAGTCACTCTGGAAAGCAGTGTGGAGACTCCTCAAAAAATTAGGGCTGGAACTGCCTTTTGAACCAGCTATCCCACTCCTGGGTATCTTCCCAAAAGAGTTAAAATCAGCTTACTATAGAGATAGCTTCATTAATGTTTATAGCAGCTCAATTTACTATAGCTGAATTATGGAACCAACCCAGATGCCTCTCACTTGAAGAATGGATCCAAAAACTGTGGTACATATATACAATGCAATACTACTTGGATATTAGAGAAAATGATATTATGGCATTTGCAGCCAAATGGATGGAGATGGAAAAAATTTTGCTAAGTGAAGTATCCCAAATTCAGAGACTCAAGGGCCGATTGTTTTCTCATTTGTGGAAGCTAGAATATAAGCAGAATCAGTACATTAGATGGCTAACCTAACAATTACCTCAACATGTATGAATTCTTGATCATGGGGAACTGTGCTTAGGTTCCTGGGGGACGTAGGGAGGAGCGTGGGGAGTGGGGAAGGGAATAGAAAGGACATCAGGGTGACCACAGGGAGGTAGTATGGGGGAATCTACTCTGAGGGAAACCTCAGACTTCCATGAGAAGAGAAGTCCAATTAGCTTGGGACTTAAGTAAAGTGAAACACAGAACCATGGGGAACCCAAAGGGGGGAAACCATGGTCTGGCATCAGTATTGGCTTGTTCTGTCATTACACTGTTGTTCTTGATTGTTTGACGATGAACCCCTCCTAGTTGTAAGACCATGTTTATCAAAGAAAAATAAAAAAAAAAAAACGGTCCTCCATGATCTAATTCCTACCTGGGCCCTCACTCAGTTCCCCTTCCTCTTCCCAGTGCTGTTTTACACTTCCCAGTCCTTGGATTCTTCTATTTCTGATTTCCTCCACAAACATGCATGCCCCTTTTCTACATAGCAAAGTTCTATCATACACTTTTAAAGTCAATTTTATTGAATTATAGTTTACATGCCATAAAATTTACCAGTTTTAAGTGTATATATAATTCCACGATTTTTGACGATACATGTGGTCATCTAACCCCTCACAAATTGGGATAGAGAACTTCAAAACATTCTCCTGTCACCTTGCTGCCTTTCCCCATACCACCTCCCACCCCAACAACTACTGATCCACTTTCTGTCACCATGGTTTTACCTTTGTTGTTTAAAGAATTTCCATTAAATAAAATCTCTGTCATGTGTTCTTCCATGTCTAGGAACTTTTACTTAGCATAATGCTTTAGTGAATCTCCATAATGTTGCCTCTCAGTTCATTCTTAGAGCTGAGTATACCATTGTATGCATGCACCATTCAATTATTGATGGGCATGTTGCATTCGCTCTTCAAATTTTTCTAGTTTCTTTCCTGATATCTAGCTTTGCCTTACAAAGCCAGATAAACTTGGTATTTTGTTTATACCTACAGAAGTGGTTATTTACTTCTCTGTCTTGTACTTATTCTTCTCTGAATGTTTCCCCTAATGCTTTGATATCCTAAAGAGCAGAAATCAGATTTATTTCCCCTATTTATCCTCAGTGGTCTGTTGCATAATAAACACCCAATAAAGGTGGCTGACTTGACCAGACACACCCTTTTAAGTTGTTCTGCAGTTTAGCCCAAAGCCAGATTAGGAATTAAAATGAGAGGAGGTGGACTACCTCACTACTGAGGTGTGAATGTAACACTAGTATTACGACTCAGACAGTGTTAGATAAGTGCAAGTCTACGGCTGACAACTGGGAAGAGCTTGAAATTTCCAAGAAGAAAAAAAAAATTTTTTTGTCAGTTGAGATTGAAGGAAATAATTTATACATCCTGATTAGTTTCACATTTACACGTCTCTAAGGAATTTGGAAAGGGTGTGGCAATTAAGCAATAGTGGAAGCTCCACATGCTGAATGAACAAAGTATTTTGAAGTTTGCACAAGTTCTGAAGATGGTCCAGGCCTTTTCAGTAAACATCTCTTAAATTTCTCAACACTGGAATGACCGAAAAAAGGAAACACCTAACAAGAAAGAATCAATTTATGAAAGGATAAAAAATGTTTCTATCATATAATTTCTGTAAATGCTGTTTCATTTGAAGACTGTCTGAAATGCTTAATAGTGACTGTTAAATATAGATTTATTTTTATGTGTGAGGAGCTTCTTTTCTGTGGATATTTATCTTTTTGTCCAGTGATGGATGTAAAATATACAATACAGAATGGTTTGAGAGACTCTAGGGGGATTAAATGAAGGCTGCAGAGAGCAAAGTCCTGTGATCATGATTGGGTTACAAGCTTTGTATCTGGGGAGGTGTTCTGGCTCCAAGAGAGAGGAGAATGAAGGAAAGTGCTGGCAGTATTTCCCCAGCCTATGGCCTGGCCTGGCCTGGTCTGTTAAATACCTTAATTGAAAAATCTTACTTGGAGGAGCACAATCAAGCACATGTGCATCAATCAAAAGATGATCAAATAGTGAATGACCACATTTTAAATAAAAAATTGCATGGCCTTGGTTTGCATTCTTTCATGCCTCAGTTTCCTCCTCTGAAAAAAATGCAGGCAATAATAATAGCCATGTCTTCTTGTCAGGTGTTTTATATTCATTGCTTTTGGTCTTCTAAATAACCTTATAAACTCTGACCTGTGGCGGGAATGAAGGACAGAGGTTAAATAGTGTGTCTATATCTTACTGACCTGGTGGCTAGGAGTAAGCCAGACCATTGGACTTGACAGGCAGTTCTGGTTCCACCGAACACAGGCCTAGTTAATGCTGTCCTGCCTTGTGCTGTTGTGAGGAGTTAAGACTGAGCATGTTATTTGTAAGGTTAGTACATAGTAGGCATCTAAAAATGTTAGTTTCCTTACCTTTACCTCAAGTGCCAAAACCCTGGCCACGTCAAAATTATTTCTATCTACTAAATGTGCACAGGCACACATGTTGGGGAGGATTGGGAAGGATGGGTGTTCTTTTTTTTTTAATTTTTTTTCCTTAGGGAGAGAGAGGGAGAGAAAAAAAGAAAAAGAGAGACTCAACATTATTTAGTCTTTCATCTGTTTTTTTGTTGCTCTGACACTTAGTTGTGTATGTGGTGCTGAGGTCCTCGCACATGCCTGGCACGTGTGATACAGCTGAGCCACCACTCCAGCCCCAGGGTGGGGTTTCTTAATAAGATGCCTGTGTTGGTAGCAGTGCCACAGTAAATCATGAAATAGACATTCATTTAAATTTCATTTACATTTTATTTTTATTTTTGTTTTTGGTACTAGGGATTGAACCCAGTGGTGCTTTGCCACTGATCTTTTTTTATTTTGAGACAGGGTTTTGCTAAGTTGTTTAGGACCTCAGTGAATTGCTGACACTGGTCTGCAACTTGCAAACCTCCTTCCTCAGCTTCCCAAGTTGCTGGGATTACAGGTGTGTGCCACCACACCCAGATAAATTTCACATAATTAAGGGAAAACCGGGTTCTATTTTTTATTGTACTTTAGGCATAGATATAAGGAGAGGCAAAAAATTTGAGGGATTCGGGGACATTACACAGCTGAAATGGAAACTGTGTGCCATGCCCAGCATACGAGAAGGTAATCCAGGGTCCCTTTACTGTGGTTTAAGAAGTGTAGCTCAGCAATAGAGCACTTGGCTAATATGAGCAAGGTCCTGGATTCCATCCCCAGAACTGGGGTAGAGGGAGAGCAAGAAGAAGAGGTGGAAAGTGGCTGTCTTGAAAATTCTGTCCACTGGTGGGTTCAGAGCTTTGGGGAGAAGACACAACAGGCTGGTGTGAGTTGAAGTTCCATTTAGGAACCTGAGCTTGTAAACCAGACCCTTAAGGTGTAGCAAGAATTTTTATTTGAAGAAAGAACATTCTTTCTAGGGAAATGATAATAAAGCAATATTTCTTAAGTTCCCGGGGGTAATTTAGCAGTCCAGTAATGAGCAAGTGCATCTAGTCTCTGAAGGGCCTTTGACCATGTCAGTCTAATAGTTTAACACTGATAAATCAGAGGCAGTGTGTTGACTGATATTTTCTTTCAAGAAAACTTTGGATTACCGTTTCCAATTAGAAAGAAAAAATAATCAACAGTTAAAGAAAAGCAAGGCAGATAAGAAGCCCTGGGTTTCAGATTGTTAAGTAGTTCAGCAAATACATGCTAGGAATTTTCACCAGGGAGTGAATTAGCAGCTGAGACTTCCTCAAGAAGGTTTTAGACACCCTCTTCTTTGATTGCTTAGTGAAGTAGATGATGTCTATTCCCATTTTATGAAATTGAAAAAGTAGTTCATGAGCAGGCAGAGAAGGCCAGAATGACAGTTGAGTTGTGCAACACACGCTGCCTACCATATATTGCCTGTTGATTTCTGGTGCATAAAGCTTTTCCAGGGGTCTGCCAACCCTGCTAAATCTAGGAAAGGGAAATTTGTTTTAGCAGCTCCCTTTCTTCCCCACACTGCTCCACCACTGCAAAAACAAGAACAAGTAAAACACAATGAGAAAAAAAAAATCCCAAAACAAAAAACCAAACAAACCCAAATTCCACGTCAGTTAGTGATTTACCTCCCCAGGGATTAAAGAGAGATGAGCAGAGGCTGAACTCAGGAGCAGTGCATGTCTGAGTGGCTGTCACTGCAAGCCATTGCCATTTTTAAGTCTGGCCCAGACATGCTGCTGTTCAATTAAAGAAGGTGGTAAATCCAGGGATTTGGTATTAGGGATCTAATTATGAAGCATAATTACTTGTGGGCCTTCAACATGCCTGAAGTCACCGTGAGCCAGGCTGGTCAGGACCCTGGGCACCGATCTGTGCTTCAGGGCTTGCTGTGACCTCTTGTCTGTGGAGCTGTCCTCAAATAAATCTTCCCCACAAATGTCTACTTTTTTCCGTTCGGGAAGGGAGCTAAGGGTGTATATGTAATTCTTGAATAGTTCTTTTGAAATTTGTATCTTGGAGTCTGTCTTATAACTCAGTTTTATATCTGATATGTTTTCTTCCTAGAGTCTTTTCTCGCAGTTTCCAGTTTAACATTTTACGATGTTTAAAAATGGAAATAATTTTTTTTTTGCTTCCTGAGATTATTGTGAGCATTAAATGAGGTAAGTTAAGAGGCATTCTTCCTTTGAATATTTCTTCTCAGTCAGCCCTATTCACACAGCAGATTGCATTCCTTTGCTGTGTTCTTTTAAATTCTTGCTTGAGTGTGTCTGTGGCAATCTCACTTAAAATACCATATCTCTGCTCACTGTCAGATCTAGCAATATTAGAAAAGAATTGGAATTATTTCACAATAAAAGATACATATATTAATGGAGAAAATACTTTAGCAGCTCAAGGACAATCACAATTCAACATTCTGTCAACTGGATCTATTAGTTTAATAATATTCACTAAAAGAACCTGCGATAACCACATGGGGTGTCCTCACTTGCTATCCAAGTTTCATTGAGCATACCTTCAAAAAAAAAAAAGTACAAATTAGCAGCAGGGGAAGCAAGATTCCTTACAACATGAAAGTATTTATTAATGAACTTCTGCTTTTAATCTCCAGCTGCTTCTCTTCCTGTTAACATCACTGAGGATTTTGTAGCTTATCATATGCCTTCCCATCAGCTCTTTTCTCATTTTTGGATGACAAAATAAAAAGCAAACCGATTGCAAAGTGAATTTTCAAATTTTATAAAAGAAACATAGGACCACATGCAGTTGTTGAGCACAACTTTGAAGAACTTTACAACTCTATTGTAAGAAAAAGAACATTAGGCAAATTAAACCAGTTTACAATAGATGACAAAAAGCAACCCAGATGATGAAGTAATCAGGACTTCAGAAAAGTTTGATTTGCATATCAAAGGATTAAGATGTACTCAGGAAGACTGAAGAAGCACTCATATTTCTGCAAAAATGACAAGATTGACATCATGCTGCACAAACCAAATGTGAAGGATATAATTTTGTAATCTCTTGGGATTTTTGTTGAAAAATGCTACTAAGAAACACCCCAAAACTCAAACAATACTTGGTTCATTTTTACCTCTCTCCTTCCTCTTTTATTTAACCACAAGTAGAGAAGTTTAAGTTAATAATACTTTTTGGCTTGTGACATACCATCGTTCTTGTTCTATTAGATCCCTCTTTTATCCATCTGTTATCTAATCCATTTTGCCTGCATTCCTTAATTCCACTCAAATTGCTCCCATAGGAATTCTGATAATATATTTATTGTTTATTCTACAATTATGGTTTTTTTGACTCTTGGCTCTTGACCTAAACGTTACTTTAGAGGGCTTTGAATATCACAAAAACAAATTTATTTAATAATACATGGAACCTCTTTCACTCAGCATCCTGTGCTCATAACTCTCAACATACACTCTCCTAACACCATGTGATCCCTGGGAAAGTATGTGGATTTATGTATCTCTCGCCTGTACCATCTACGTCCAAATGCACTGAAGCATTATTTATTGTGCTCTTGCAGTACCAGAACAGAGGATGTTTGCAGTGCAGGGAGGATCTAAGCAGTGAAAAATCTTAGCCAGGAGAAAAGACAAATTACTTTGTCAAATCTTTGCTTTCTGATAGTATGAATGCCATGGATTCTGGCTATATGAAGTTTCCAGTAGTGGATATTTGATTTCTCTTTGTGCCTATTTCTCACTTCTGTTTTTGGTCCAATGATGGCTCAAGAAGGATTTGTGAACTTGCATGTCATTTGCTACAGTTACTCATAAGAGCTCAAGAACTGTCTGTAATTTTAAATAATAACTCACTCAAACATTATTGGCTCATCTACAAAATACTCCAAAAGGTGCAATAATAATTGAGTCTAGTCTCATCTCTGACATGTTACAAACCTTTAGTCATATATATTGAAACATATCTTTGCATATATTTTAAAATTTTATCATTAGTAAGGTACCCTTCAAATAAAAGTATTATGTATTATACTTAATAATTTATCAGTCTGATTTACAACTTTTAAATTTGTAGATAAAGGTAGACCTCCATTTACATTGTTATGTGTACTTGATTCATTTACTGTTATTATTATTATTTTTTTTAAAAGAGAGATAGAGAAAGTGAGTGAGAGAGAATTAACTTTATTTTTCCGTTTGGCCTTTTTTCTCCAACACTTAGTTGTGTATGTGGTGCTGGGGTTTGAACCAGGGTCCGCATGCTTGCCAGGCAAGCGCTCCAACTGCTTAGCCACAGCTCCAGCCCCTACTGTTATTTTAAAAAAGTTATTATTATAGAAATGCTAGTCTCCTGTAGTCTTCGTCTCCCCTCCCTTCCTCCCTTCCTTCCTGCTTTCCTCTCGCTCTTCCCCTTTCTTCCTTTCTCCCTTTTTACCTCTTTCCCTCCTTCCCTTCTTCTCTTTCTTTCTTTCTCAGTTGCTTGATGTAGGCTCTCACCGTGTAACTCTGTGTGTGTACACGTGTATACGCACATGTAGCATGGTTCGTCTAAATATGGTGTGATAGTCCCTAGTGGGTGTCTGCCAATTGGAACTATTCTGTTCCCTTGGTGGAAGGCAGTAAGATTGTCTTCAGCTTTGCTTAGTGACAAATAATGCTGTGAGAAACCTCCTTCATTATAGACTAGTGTGATTGACAGATCTCTTTCCAGAAAGTCTGCACTCGTTCCCACTTTGGCCAGCAGAGCTTGGAGTTCCTATTTCACCCTGTTGAAATATATCATTGTTCTGCTTACTAATCTTTGCGAGTCTAATGGAAATAAAATACTAATAGTTTCAGTTTAGATTTTCTGCTTACTGATAAGTTTGGTTTCTTCTGTGAATTTCTTGTTCATAAATTGACCTTTTCTTTTTGTTTTTGAAAGAATTCTTTTCTGTTTCAGATATTAGATCTTTACACACTTTGCAAATTGCACATGTATCTCTCAATCTATTTATTTGCTTACTTTTTTGAGAAATACATTTGCTGGAAAGACATCTTCCCTTTTGATCTAATCAAACTTTCTTTTCTGGTTTATGGTATTGAAAATTCTGAGAAGTCCTTTTTGTTCATAAGGATTCTCCTTCTCTCTCCAGTCTAAAGTGTATTTCATTTGGGGATCTTTAATCCCTCTGTGATCCCTTGTTGTACATGGTATTGGGTCTTTCGTCCACAGAGTGACATAGTTTTCCACGGATGGTGATTGCAGTAGTTCTTAGTGTCCTCATGGATTTGTATCTCTTCATCAGATACTAAATTCCCAAGTATGTTATGATCTATTTCTGAGCTATCTATTCCATCATTCCACTTTCTATTTCACTTTAGTGTGCTTTTTGCACCATAATATGTTGCGTGTGCAACTTGTTAGAAATTAGAGAGTTTTCTTTGCTCTTTTTTTTTTTTTACAAAGTTACTTTGGCTACTTGTGGCTATTTTTCTTCAATATCAATTATAGTACTACTTCATTGAATCTTAATAAAAATCCAGCTGGAATTTCATTAATATAATTTTTAAATTATAGATTAACTTTATGAGAATTGAAGTCTCTTCTCACAGAAACTTAAATTTTCTGTAGAGGGTAATGATTCTTCCCACCCAACTGGCAATATCTACCTTTCTGGGAGTCTTATTTTTTAATGACATGGCATTTTTTCTTCCCTTCTGCATTTTTCTTATTCTTTCTTTGATATTTTGAGTCCTTTAAACTTTTTCTGATACATTCTAGGAGAGTTCCTACAACTTTTCTTCAAGATCATTGATCTACTTATTGGGAGTTTCCATCCTATTTAGCTTACTATTTTTTTTTGTTTTTATTTTATTTTATTTTTTTAAAAAGAAAAGAACAGTGTGTGTGAGAAAGAGACAGAGAGAATCAATTTTTATTGAGTTTTTCACATGGCTTTCATTGCTCTAATTAGTTGTATATGTGGGTGTTGGGGTTTGAACCCGTGTACTTGCACGTGCTGGGCAAGCGCCGTAACCGCCGAGCCACTGCTCCAGCCCCTAGCTTACTGAGTTTTAGCTCAATTATAATATTTCTTTAGCTGTTAAGATTATTTGGTGCATATTACTAATATCTTCCCATACATCATTAGAGAAATTCATTATGCTTACTTAAAGTTCTTCTTTTTCAGTTAATTATTTTCAGTTTGATTTCTTTCCTTTATGTTGGTTACATTCCTTGGGTGCTTAGTTTTGTAGGTAGTCAGCTAATATTTCCCTGGAAATATCAGCTACCTGTCTCCAAGCATGTATTGGGAAGGATTCTAGAGCTTAGGAAGTTCACCAATGTATAAATAATTTCAGTGAAGATAAATGATGTACAAAATGAATCATCACGAAGGAAGGCAATTTGATATGTTGGTATTGATTAGTTGATAAGGACTTGGTATGTTGGTATTGATTAGTTGATAAGGAAAGTCCTCTGTGAAGGGTTACAGGTGACCAGGAGGGAACTGAGAAAGAGCAATAATGAGAAGGTCTGGGGAAAGAGCATGCCAGGTAGAAGCAGCATATCCGTAGACACTTTGGGGACAAACCAGCTTGCTTATACCTGAAGAACAGACAGAAAGTCAAGGTCACTGTACAAGACAGAGTGGCAGGGTGATTTGGGATGAGAACAGAGATAAGGAGGGCTCAGATTTCACATGGCTCTGCATCAGGAGTTTGGGTTTTATTCTGAATCAGATTTCATTAATTTCAAACTAAGCAATGCGGGGATCACATTTACTCCCCCTGCTCAACATGTTTATCATGATAGTTTTTTTTAATTCAGAAATTTATTTGTTGAACAATCACACAAGCTTCTAGCGAAATAATATAATATATATATAGATTCTAAAAATTAGATTTACCACCAAGAGCCCCCCCCCCCCAATTACTTACCCTTATCCCTGCCTCCTTCCCAAAACATCTCTAAAAAATGTATTAGGTTGTATGACATTATACCTTATCCGGATTTAAAACATGATACTAGACCTCCTTTCTCAATGGCCAGGGTCTAGCTTCAGCCTCCACAGATGAATGAAGACATTTGACCTTTGGTTCTCTGGGTTATGCTGATAATTTTAAACAAAGTTGAAAGAAATTTACTCTTATATGTTCGCCAATAGATTCTACAATTAATATTTTGCTAGAATTGTTAAATCGCAATCTATTGATTTGTCCATCTCTCTAATCATCCATTAGTCTTTCAGATTTTTTGGATGTATTTTAAAACAATTTTAGACTTCAGTACAGTATATTTACTCTTAAATAATTCAGTATGCATATTGTTACCTAGAAGGTTTTTTTTTTAATTTATTTTTTGTAATCAGGATTGAACCCAGGGGTACTTAACCACTGAACCATATTCCCAGCCCTTTTTATTTTTTATTTTGAGATAGGGTATCACTAAGTTACCTAAGGCCTCCCTAAGTTGCTGAGGCTGGTCTCAAACTTGCAATCCTCTAGTCTCAGCCTCCTGACTCGCCAGAATTATAGATATGTGCCACTGCACCCAGTGAGTTTTGGCTTCTTTTTATTCTGAAGAAAAATTTACATAAAATGAAATGCATGAATTGCTTACTTTTGGCATGTACATTTATAATTCAAACTTCTCTCAGAATATAGACCATTACCCTCATAAAAGCAAATTTTTTTGAGTCCATTCCCAGTAATGTCTGTACTCACCGCTCAAGTGACAAATACTTTACTGATTTTTTGTGACCATCAACTAATGTAGCCTGTTGTAGAATTTCACACAGTACACTCATACAACTTATACTCTTTTAAATGAGGTGTTTTTCATTCAACATAATTTTGAAATTGTTGTTACATGTATTAGTAATCTGTTTCTTTTTATTGTGGAGTAGTGTTTCATTATATAAATATACCACAGTTTATCTGTTCCATTAATGGACTTTTGGCCTGTCTCCAGTTTTAGATAATTATGAATAAAGCTGTAAAGAACATTCTTGTACAAATCCTTTTGTAAAGATGTACTTTCATTTCTTCTAGGTAAATATTTGGGATAGAGTTGATGGGTCCTAAAGCAGATATAGGTTTCATTTTAGGAGAAACTAAATCTTTTCCTAAAGTTCTCATACTCTTCTCATTTGATTTTTGGAGGTGATAATTTTGATTTCAACATGGACAAGATCATAAGGGAACAAGAATAAAAGCCAAGAAGTTAGGACATTGTCATGAGTTAAGACCAGAACCTATATGTAGGTTTTAGTCAGAATCTCTGAATTATCTATATAATTTTAATTGCTAGTAAAGCCTATCTTTGACTCAGATAACACGTTTGCTGGGTGTACTTCAGAGGTATGGAAGGAATTTAACACCTAGTTTCCTGTTACAGGAAGGAACTTGCATTTCAGAGAAGGGAGTTACATAGTAAGTCACACAGGGAAGACAGTCCTATGAGCTTCTGTGATGTTCTCCAACTGAATAGCCAAGTGTCAAGGCTGGGTTCTTTTACTCACAAAGATTATATGTCTTTTCCTTTTTATGGCAAAATGAAATACAGATCTATGAAAACCCCACAAAAGAATTGTATAGCTTTGAATTATTATAAGTCAAACATTTTCAGCGCTCCCCCAGGCTACCACTGAATACAAACCTGTCAGCCATTCTGGAAGGCCCCCCAGGTGACCTGTCCCAATCACACTTGTCCTTCTTTTGAGAAGTAACCATGACAGACCTCCTCCATGTTTGATCACTTGAGTGCCCATCATTAGACATTCTAGTTGATTTTGCCTATGTGAAAAACTTGATGTGTCTTTTAATCTATAAGGTTAATCCTTCATGTTATTCTTTGTCTTGGTGTTTATCTGTTGAAGAACTCAGGCCATTTTAACATAAAGTGTCCCACAGGCTTTATATTTTTTTTATTTTTATTTTTTTATTTTTAAATTGGAGCTTCCTGGTGAAGTTCAACATGTTCTTTTATTTTATATTTTTAAGTGTAGAATGCATTTTTATTATACAACATTTTATTTTTAATTTTTTTCTTTTAATGGAATACATTTTCCCATTAGCAATTCCCACAATGGGAAAATAATTTATTATTTAAAGTTTTATATTTGTGGACAGATTATATTAGGACAATTAAAACACATGTGAGGGTTAAGTCTATTTGGAATCTGTATTATTCTGATATGTCTACAGGGAAGACCTCTTCTCTAACTGAAGTGTCTTTAAAAACAGAAGCCCTCTGATCTTTTCTTCCTTGGATTTAGAAATCTGTAATCTGAGATTTCAACATCTCCTAATTTAAAGTTTCCCTAGGACATAAAACCATCAGTAGCTGGTATCAACTGAACAAATGGAAGTTTCCAAAAACTAAACACTATCTAATTTTCGCAAAGCCTTTACTTAGGAATCAACAATCTTTTCCTTGTCAATTACTTCCAAGACAAATGCGGAAGTATGAGCATGGATTGATAATAATAAAGCTGATTCTCTTTAAGAGATAGACAAATCAAAAGGCAAAAACTCATATGTAAAGTTTAGATATACTGTGAGTCTTGTGAGCTTGGAGACAACCCCATTAACTCACTAGAATCAAGAACTAGGTCTTATCATTTCTTGGATACACTTCACCTCAAACCTTTTCCTCAAAAATTAAATTCTAAATAATAACGTGATTTGGAGAAGGTTTGTCCACCACTGGACCTATCTGTTATTTCCTCCGTATTGTGAGCTGAATGGCATGACAGAGCAGAGGCAAAGAGGCATACAATCAGTTCTTAAGGTACTGATTCAAAAAGGTCAGGGCTTCCACAGCATGGCAACAGCTTTGCAGATGCCCACATCATAGTAGTTTAGCAAAAACTAAAGCTGAGAGTGCCAAAAGGCCTGCCTTGGCAGCTTTCTGAGATGCATCCCCGTGAACACAGTAACAACTTATCCAAGGCCCCAGTGACTAGGGAGAGTGAGGACTGCAGCCAAGGAGTAGTCCATTGCAGAGCAAGGATTCAGGTATGCAGCTGGAAGCAGGCCCAGGAGCAAGACACAGACAACCCTCTCGCTAGTGCAGTGAAGAGATGCAACCTTGGAACCAGAATGGTGGTTTGGTGACAGGTGAATGTGCTGTGTTCCACTCCATCATGGGGTATGTGGGTCCTGGAGAATGGTGAGACATGAGCAGGTCTGACTGCTGGGGATTGGAGGAACAGAGCTCATTCTCCTTGAGCACCACAGAGGACACTCAGTCTCAAGAGAACCGCCATCTCGTTTAGAGGGCTAAAGGGTGTCCATCAACCCCAAAGCAGTTATGTGACTACTTCCCTCCTCAAGCCCCTGCAATGACTCTGTTCTCTATATTTCTGAAAATTGGCAGCTGGATCTAGGGGCTTGATAAGTCTCAGGTTTGATTCCATTGGTTTGTAATGTCTGGCTATTGGTCTTTTTCTGATATTAGGAGACATTGATTTTTCACTGTCTTAATTCATTAGCTCATTGGGAATTGGAAAAGGGTGATGTTCTATCACTTCATTTTTAATTATTAGCTGATTTTTAAATTTTTAACAAAGAAAATGCTTACTGCTGGGCATGGTGGCATATGCCTGTAATACTAGCAACTCGGGAGGCTGAGGCAGGAGGATTGCAAGCTTGAAGTCAGACCAGGCAAAGCACCCTTGGATTCAATTCCTAGTACCCACTTCCTTCCAAAAAAAAAAAAAAAAAAAAAAAAAAAAGCTACTTCTTTCACCTATTTAGTTATCTAGTAGTATGATTTATATAGGAAAGTCAAGACAAATATTTGAGTTTTGCACTTTATTTTGTTTTTAAAGAGAGGGAGATCTGGCTGTGGTGGTACTTGCCTGTAATGCCTGCTGCTCAGGAGACTGAGGCAGGAGGACTGACAGTTTAAAGCCAGTCTAAGCAATTTAGTGAGACCCTGTCTCTAGATAAAGAGAGAGGGAGAGAAAGGGAGGGAGTGGGGAGAAAGAGAGAGAAAGGGAGGGAGGGAAAGAAAGGGAGGGAGGGGGGAGAAAAGGAAAAGGAAAGGAAGGGAGAAAAGCAGACTGTGTGGCAGAGTGCCCTGGAGTTTAATTCTCCTTTAAACCACAAAAGCCAACAGAAGGAGAGTGTGAGTGTGCTTGAAAAAGATTTCTAAAATTTCTCTTACCTGGAATCTTTCCAGTTGTATTAGTATTCAAAAGAAATAGCTGTTTTATCAAGTTATGCAGTGTGTGTGTGTGTGTTACAGAAAAACTAAGAAAGGATTAAGGTAGCCACAGGGTTTCAGGATGTTGTGTCAAAAGCAAAGACAGAGAGCAGACATGAATGCAAGGGTCATTGCAGGTGGTCAGATAAGGGTTTTAACAAACCAGTGCCTCAGAGCTGAGGTGAGGGTCCAGGTGGATAACAGTTTCAAAGTATCAGCTCAAGGTGTTAGTTTGAAGTGGGCTGTGCATCCTCAAGGGCAAGAGGAAACTGAGCTGAAGCCCAGGGACAGAGTTGGAGGTTCATTGTGGCCATTTTCCTGAGCAAGGCTCATGATAAGTGACCAGGTGATGGAGTCAGTGTGTCGACATGTCCAAACTTGGGAGGCTCCTTCTTTTATGGGTCTTAGTAAACGGGTTACATCTGATCAGATGATGAGCTAATGTGTCTGGTGTTTCTGATACAATCTGATACGCCCGATTGTCCAGGTGCTCCTGATTTAGTTTGAAAAGTTGGTGCAAATAAATGATTTATTCATTTGTGCCTTGTGGTTGTTTTGGGCAGATGGTGGTGGTTTACTTATACAAACAAGGTGTAGGATCATTCTACCTTGACACTTGCAGTCAAAATGGCTTATGCAAACTACATCTTTATAAAATGGAGTAACTGAGGGCTGGGCAGAGCCTGCCTTCCACAGGGATCAAGTAAATGGAGCATGTTTTTCAAATCTCAGATCAGGAATATCTGTAAGCCTAAAAAATCCTGTCCTCAGGGCTTTTTCAACTAAAGTCCTTTCTTTAGACTACTGATGGGATTTGTAGAGATTTAAAATAATTGCTCTCTGTGCTTTTGCAATAATAATAAAGGGGTATTAGGGAAGCTGATGGTGCCTAGCAGAGTTTCTAACTTCATTTCTCAAGACCTGTTATCCTCTTGGTCATAAAGACATCTATAACTACTTACATAATTACTAGCATTTCAGGTTAAGGGAGTTGTACAAAGTATTTTTCAAGCTCCTCCCTAACCCTCACTTGGAAAAAAGAAAAACTAGGTTTATTCTTAGCAGCCTTAGGAAGTGCTTTCTTTAATAATCCATGAATTGTGTATTAGAGTTCAACACTGACATTTTTTTTTTGCTACTTTAGAGCTAATGTTATTCTTTTATTTTTATTGTTGGCTTTGTTTTAATTATATGTTTATTTCCTAAGCAATGTCCATTGCTTAATGCAAATAATGTGTAAATATGTGAAATGAAAAAGGCATAATTGGCGTTTGTTTTATTTTTTTAAAGAGAGGAAGAGAGAGAGAGATTGAGAGACAGAGATAGGGACAGAATCAATTTTTATTGAGCTTTTCACATGGCTTTCCATGCTCTGACACTTAGTTGTGTACGTGGGTGATGGGGTTTGAACCCGTGTACTTGTGCATGCTGGGCAAGCACCTTAACCACCGAGCCACTGCTCCAGCCCCCATAATTGGCATTTAATGTATAAGAAGAATGCTGCATTATGAACTTTGTAGCCCCTGTAGACTACTGATTAGGAGTTGTGTTGATCTTAGCAGTTTTTTTCTTTTCTTTCTAGAGAGAGGGAGGGAGAGAGTGAGAGACAGATAAAGAGAGAATCAACTTTATTTTTTCATTTGGGTTCTATTTTTCTGACACTTAGTTGCATATATGGTCCTGGGGTTTGAACCTGGGTCCTTGGGCATGCCAGGCAAGTGCTGTAACAGCTCAGCCACTGTTCTAGCCCATCTTAGCAGCTTCTAATGCTTGAATTCTGAAGCCATCAAATTGTTTATTGCTGAGACTGTCATTGGTGACTGTGTTGATTGATTCACCTCGATCAGCAGTCAGTCTGTGCTACCTAAGCTGATAAAAAGGCAAATAAAATGTGTCCCCATCCTTGAGTAACATATAGTTGAAAACAGTGTTATTCAAAGTGTAGGTCATGGACCAGTTCACAAACTGTTTCTTAGCCCTTAATTAAATATGTGTAGTAATGGAGAATAAACTTTAAGGAAAGATTATAGCAATTGAACAGAGCAATTTTAAGTGTGCTAACTTTGTTTCATTAGTGATTTATTTTTACTGAATTTCTTAAAGTATTGGTCTGAGAAAGACAGGAAACTGAAAAACTAGGTTCTATACCACTGATATTTTGAGAAGTGCTCATTTAAGATGTAAGTCAGATGTGTACACCTAGCAGAAGCAGTGGTTAACGACATAAGTCAGATGTATACACAAATAAATACAGGTGATCAAAAGGTCTAATTCAGAGCCATGTGTACTAAACTGATCCCTAGGTTCCTTGACATCAAAATTAATCTCTGATTTAAATATTTTCTTACTTAATATCATGATAAGTACTTTCAATTTTCTCAATATTTGTAATTGAAATATAATTCATATATCATAAAAGGGTAGTTTGGTAGGATAAATAACTGTTAATGTTCTTAAAGCACAGTAAAACAACTATGGTTGACAACAGTTTGTTGTATATTTCAAAATGGCAAGTAGAAAAGAGTTTCAATGTTCCCCAAACAAAAAAAATGATAAATGTTTAAGGTCATGCATTTGCCAATTACTCTGATCTGATCACATAACATATATGTGTATTGAAATGTCACACTGAACCCTGTAAATAGGCACAATTATCATGTGTAAATTAAAAATATAAAAAGAGCTAATAATTTACTTTTAATTTAGAAAATATAATTTAATGGGAAATAAAAAATAAATTGAAAGATATGGCTACAGGTAACAAACATTTTGGTGATGATCTGTATAAGAAATGCATTTATTGGGCTGGAGCAGGAGTGGCTCAGCAGTAGAGTGGTTGCTTGGCCTGTGTGAGGGCCCAGGTTTGAACCCTAGCACCACATACACAACTAAGTGTTGGAAAAACTAAAACCAGAAGAAAAGAATAAAAAAAAATTCTTACCTTCTTTCTTTAAAAAATATGGTTCGCTCTCACTCTGTTTAAAAATAATGCATTTATTTATTTCATATATTAATGCATGTACATATGTGATTATACAGAAAGAGAAAACAAATGAAAATCTAATGAAATGATGTTTAGTTTTCCTCTAAGTGACCTACCTGGATAAACATTTCCTTCTATTTTATTTTATTAAAGAATAAATTGGCCCGGCATAGTAGTGCATGCCCATAATCTCATGGGTTCAGGAGGCTGAGGCAGGAGGATCATAAGTTCAAAGCCAACCTTAGCAACTTAGTGAGGCCTTAAGCAACTCAGTGAGACCCTTTCTCAAAATAAAACATAAAAAGTGTTGGGGACGTGGTGAAGTGGTTAAGCACTCCTGGGTTCATTCCCTGGTACCAAAAAGTAAGTAAGTAAGTAAATAAATAGATGTTGATCGACAACAGTGATTTTATGACCCACGAGTGGGTTATTACCCCCAATTTGAGTATTATGCCTTAGGGGTGTAATTTAAAGGACACTACAAAGTCATCCCTCTCCAAGACCCTTTCTTTACTAATATTGCATTTCCAACATTGGGAATTGAAATTTCTGTGCTTGACTAAAGCAAGTAACTTAGCAAGAGGATAAACTTGGCAACTGTTTACCTTAGATTGAATGATTTATTATATTTTTGGAAAGCAAGTTGTGTTAGAGAGAAAAATGTAAAAAATGTGGCAGACCGAAATGAGTGCCTGACAAGGGCCACAGGCAAGATTCAGGTTGAAGGAGAAATGTCCCCTTTACCATATTACCTGGGGGATACTCAATAAGTATAAGATAAAATTAATATTTACCACCACAGTAAGACCTCAGCTGTCCATGCTCTGAACAAGGAAGAGAGACTCCAAGGGGAGAATCAACCAGGACTGGCAAGCTGGATTGGCATACTTCATTTCCTAACTATGTGGAGAAGGTGTTGACTAGTGCAGCTGAAAGATGGAGCACAGGACGGGAGTGGGCTGGAATTACCAGCAGTGGGAAAGGGTGGAGAAGGCAGCTCTGAACTCTTTTTTTTTAAGTGAGATGTGTCAATAGGCCATGATGAAAGTGACTCTGGTCCGTAGAGTGGGCGAACTGTTTGTTTTAAGTCCTCTATCTTTTGATGCAAATACTAACCTAGCCTATTCAAACAAGCCGATGTATGGTAAATTAGGAAAACCACTTCCAAGGTCATCAATGGTATTGTTGGGAGAGCAGGACAGCCTGGCAGTTAGTGTTCTGTTAGTGGTTCTATAGGTAGGGATGGGGTGGGGACTCATTTTGGTAAAAGCAGTTAGGGTACATGCCTTGTATTTGCTCATAGAGAAGGACACTTGCTAGCTTGTTGTGATGGTTGCTTCCTTTCAGTTTTGTTGTGCTGGTGTGTGGTCTGCCTCTTCCTGATTTTCTGGCCTGAGGGGCTTCCCAATAGTGCTATAGGGTTATTTTGCATGAGGTCATTTTGTTAGTATGCAGAATACAGCAATTTCTTTTGGATACCAGGGATTGAACACAGAGGTGCTTAACCACTGAGCCACATCCCCAGCCCTTTTCATTTTGAGACAGGTTCTCACTAAGTTGCTTAGCACCTAAGTTGCTGAGACTAGCCTTGAGCTTGTGATCCTCCTGTCTCAGCTTCCTTCCGGAGCCACTGGGGTTTCAGGCGTTTGCCACCATGCCCAGCCAGCAATTTAATTTTCATCTCTGAGGTGTCATTTTAGCACCAAAGACAGTCAGTGACTGAAGTCAAATAAATGGAGCAAAATGTGTGCATTGAATTTTACCTAACTGGCCTCTATTACCAATTTTTTTCCCCATATTTTTATTGGTGCATTAAAATTGTACATAATGGTGGGAATCATTGGTGCGTATTCATAGAAAGAAATGTTATCAGTTTTGTAGCATTACCTTTCTTTTGAAAAACCTACACCCTTAGAAGAAAGGTCCATTTTCTCTTACTCAATAAATAGAAGTATTTAGCTTAAATATATTCAACTTGACCCTCAAAATTTGTACTGAAAACTTTTTATTAGGGGTAAATTCCATGGAACTGGAATTAACTAGATAGTTCACTCACTTTCTTTTCCTCAATTTAAAGAGGAGCCAGAGAATAGGATATGGCCATGCTGCTTTCTTCTGAGAGTGATAGCTGCTCAAAGCTTGTGGAGAAGCCCAAGGCTGTGCTGAAGGTTTATATGAGTTTGAGAGGTAGCATGCAGGTAGTCCTTACCTCTTTGAGAAAGGAAGAGAAAGATTTATGTGATTTCCCTTCTCACTTTCAAGCCTTACACTGTTGGAGAGAGAATTTAACTGGATGGAGGGATCAGGATTTCTCCCTGAATATTTGTTTAGTTTAGTTTTGGGTACTGGGGATTGAGCCCTGGGGAGCTTAACCACTGAGCCACATCCTCAGCCCTTTTTATTTTTTCTTTTGAGACAGGGTCTTGCTGAGTTAAGTTGCTTAGGGCCTCACTAAATTGCTGAGTCCTCCCTGAATATTGTGCGCCAAGGAACACCCGCTGTTTCTGATAACCACCAGAAAATAACCTACAACCACCAGATGGGTCTGAGCCCAACAAAAATGGGCCTCAACAAAAATGTCCCTCATTTTCTATTTCTTCTCTGAGGTAGAGATAAATTCTATTTAAACCAGACATGGGGATGCTGTGGACCTGGGGCAGAGATGTATACCTGCAAAGGAATCAGTAGATCACAGTGCTGGACCTGAAGTTCTGTGTCACTTCTCAGGAGAGCAGTGACTACCTATTTGGGATTTGGGGTGAGTAACAACACTTGTCTTCTCTGGCAGCTCTTCATCATCCCTTCATTGATTCTACAGTGCAGCAGACTCAGAAGGTTTCACCTGGTTGTCTGTTCTGTGAACATACACTCCTAGTTCACAGGAACAGATAGGAGGCTTTTCAGGAAATAGACATATCTTGGAAAACTAACTCACTGTCCACACTAAATTAGCATTTGCATATTTCATTTGACTTCATGACCATGCTGAATGACAAAGTGTAATATAATACATGCAACCAGACAACTGCTCTGAGAATAGCTGGCTTAGGAAACTGATGCTCCATGCTCTGGAAGACCAGCTGGAGAGTGCTGGCTTTTATAGCACAGTCTCCTCCATTCCTGGACTTTGGCTGGTAAAACTCTGGGCCATAATATATCAGTGATTCCCAGCTTGCTTGGAACAAATATCAGATCCTAAGGGCATGGTGAAATGAGAAAAGTCACAAGATGGAAAGAATGTTTTAGAAAGCCAAGTTTATTATATTTACAGAGTTTTCCTTATTAAAGGAAAACTAAGTGATGTTTCTAGAATAGTGTAGAGAGAGCGTGACTGGGTATTTGTGTGTGTGTGTACATGTGCCTGCAAATGTATATGCTTAATGTGCTCACTTGGCAAGGAAAAGTGCAAAACTGTCTTCTCTATGGGAAATTTTTCTGTTTCTTAAGTTCTAAGATCTGGGAACCACCGTTAACCACAGTGTTTTGACTTATATCACTGGAAGGTCAAAACAATAGAACTCATCAGTCTATTTGTTAAAAATACATTTAATATTAATTAATACATTTTATTTTAAAGAAGTTTTAGGTTCACAAAAAAAGGGGTGGAAGGTACAGAGTTTCCATAAACTTCCTTATACCCATCCTCCAAGTTTCCCTTATTATTAATGATTTGCATTTCTGTGATAATTTGCTACAATTGATGAGTTAATATTGATACATTGTTATGAACTAAAGTCCACGGTTTACATGAGGGTTCACTCTTTGCCACCAGTTGTACCTTAGGGTCTTGACAGTGTGTAATGATAGGTACCAGCCATTACAGTGTCATACTGAGTAATTTCACTGTTCTAAAATCCTTTCTGTTCTACCTATACCTTCCTTCCTTGCTCCCTCCCCTTGGTCCCCTGATTTTTTCTGTTGCCATGGTTTTGTCTTTCCCGTAAGGTCATAGAGTAGTTAGAATCACGCAGTATATAACCTTTTCAGATTGGCATCTTTTATTTATTTGTGTGTATTTAAGGTTTCTCCATGTCAACTTGTGATTTGATTAATCACTGAATAGTATTCTATGGTATGGCAATGCCATAGTTTATTTTTCTATTCATCCATGGAAGGACATCTTGATTGACTCCACCATTTGGCAATTATGAATAAAGCAGCATTTTAGCTTATTTTTTGCATTTAAAAATACATAATATAGTGTCTTTCTGCTACCAATAGTGTGTTCATTATGAAAATTTAGAAAGCTCAGGAATTATAAGATAGAAAATGAATACTGTTGTTAATCTGACCCCAAAGATAACACCAGAAACTATTAGTATATATCAATATTCTCTTTTTTTCCAAACTTCATATCTATACTTGGAAGCTATAGTTATGCTTATGTATACCTCTATTATTATTTTTGTACAAAGTTTAGAATTATACTGTACATGGAGTTTTGTATCCTAGTTTTCCCTCATTTTTCATTATTTGTACGTATTTCCACAGGTTAAATGATTTTTTGGGATCGTGATAGTTGTAATAACTACACAGTGCCTCACTGTGTGACTGTTTTGAAGATGATCTGTGCATGTTATTTCCTGCAACTCCTACTAAAATATGAACTCTAGGAAGGCAAGGATTTTAGTTTGTTTTTGTTCATCAACAATCCCTTGATATATATGAGAGTCTGGCAGACACTCCAAAAATATTTGTTCAGTAAAAGAAAATATTGTATTTGTGAAATTTATATGATTTTATTAGCTCCTTTTTGGAATTAACCCCCTAACTTACTTATGATACAAGTTATTGCTTGCTAACTGGAGGATCCATACAACTGTGCAATCTTAGACACAATGTTTAAGGGACTGATGACCACTCTGGATTTCTTATTCAGTACATGATGACAAGATCTCTACCCACTCATCGAGGCAGGGTGTGTGCTGTGGTTTGGATATGGTGGAGTGCTTCTACCGAGGGCTGGTGTGTTGGAAGCTTGGCCTCCAGTGTAACAGTGTGAGAGGAGGTGGAACCTCTGAGGGGCCTGCTGGGAAGTAATTAGGTCATCTGAGGCGCTTCACTTGGAAGACTGAAGTAGTTCTTAAAGGATCCTGGAGAGCTCTTGCTTGAGGATTATTCAGTGGTCAAGCTTCCTCTCTTGTCATGTGATCTCTCCCTCTTGCATGATGCCATCCCCCGTGATGTGATGTAGCCATTTAGCCAAGGGGTTTCCTTGTCAGAGTAAGTACTTTGCTGTTTGGACTTCTACCCTTCAAAAGAAACTAAATGAACTTCTTTTTTTTCTAAGGTTCCCAGCCTCAAGTATGCCATTATAGAAACAGGAAAAGATGTGCACACTGAGCACTTTTCAGTGATGGTACAATATTGCTAGAGGCCGTGTGAGTTTAGCATGCTCTTGAACAAATGAAGCACTATCTGCTTAGGCTGAAAACAACTCCAAGTTGGTGGCAGTAATGCCCTGCTTTCAGGGTCCCAGTTGAACCTGCTTTCCTAGCAGTCTTGAGATAACCATTCACGGAAAACAGCTGGTAAAGTTTTTCAAGGCTATTCCTTGCCCATCGTGTATTTCCTGTAAAAGTCCTCGGAAACCAACCTCTTGACTATAGCACACCTGAAGTTTTCACAAATCCACTCAAGTGCTGGCATTTGTGTAGGTTCATCAAAGTGGAAAGGAGGGGAGTGGCAGTGATAAAATGCTCTTTAGATGGGTGATAGGTATGAAGGGCAGCTCAGCAGGAAATCCCTGTGAGTCTCAGATTTAGCAAAGGGCAGGGCAGCAGGAAGACTCAAGAGCCTTCAGAGTTCAGAGTGAGGACCTGGAGTGGAGACAGGAGGAGAAAGGCACTGTAAAAGTGAGAAGTCACTGAGTCAAAGTCCTGGGACGGGTTTTACTTCTTAACTTTCTTCTTTCTTTCTCTTTCTATCTTTCTTTCTTTTTATAAGAGGGAGAGAGAAAGAGAGAGAGGGGAGAGAGAGAAAGAATCAACTTTATTTAGTTTTTCATGTGGCCTTTGTTTCTCCTACACTTAGTTGCTTAGTTGCGTATGTGGTGCTGGGGTTTGACCCTGGGTCCTCCTGTGTGACAGGCAAGCGTTCTAACTGCTGAGACACCGCTCCAGGCCACTTCTCAGCTTTCTTGATGGTAATTCCATTTGCACCCAAATGTTCCATGGGTGAGCTCATACATTAAAACAATCTCATTAAAAAAATCATTTAAAATGTTCATTAACTTATGGAGTTGACTTATTTTTTTCCATTTGAAAAGCCTATTTTGTACTATCAACTTTTAAAATTGCAGTCTAAGTAACATACTTTTTTTTTTTTTAAGAGAGAGGTACAGTGAAAGAGAGAAACAATTTTTATTTAGTATTTTTTCCATGTGGCCTTTGTTGCTCAAAGACTTGGTTGTGTACATGGTGCTGGGGTTTGAACTCATGTACTTGCGCGTGCCAGGCAAGTGGTGTAACTGCTGAGCTACCACTCCAGCCCCTAAGTAACACATTTTTAAAAATCTGAATATATATTTATTCATGGTTATGATGCTAATGGTAGCAAAGATTTCTGAAGATGGCATTTTTGTTCTATATTTGTATAAAATTTCAGTTATTATTTTTATTATTATTTGATACCAGGGATTGAACCTGGGGATTTTTAACCACTGAGTCCTTTTAATTTTATTTATTTATTTTCGGTTTGAGACAGGGTCTCACTAAGTTGCTTAGGGCCTTGCTAAGTTTCTGAGGCTGGCTTTAAACTTGTGATCCTCCTACCCAAGCCTTCCAAACTGCTGGTATTACAGGCGTCTTTACTGCACCTAGCTAGAATTTCAGTTTATTAATGTTGCTTCTGTTTTTCTTTCAGTCTTTCTATATGACTTGAAAAGTTGCTTGCCAGTTTTTTTATTATTAATCATTTTAAAGCATCATTTAATACTTTTCCTTTTATTCATTAATTTATTATTCTACCAATATTTATGTAATACCTAAGATATATAAAGTATTTTATGTGTATATATCTACCTAAGATATATATATGTGCATATGTATATATCTTCAATATATGAAGTATTTTTAGACACAATGAAAGAAAGAAACCTTAAAGTTTAATTAAGAGAAAGATAAACACATAAAAATAGTACAGCATGATATGTTTCAAGAACACGTCGGAGGGGCACCTAATAAAAAATTAACATCAGAGAAGGTTTTCAAGAGTCATAGAGGAGTAGAAGTGGTGATGAGGGGAGCAGAGGAGCATTTCAAGAGAAGGGAGCAGAACATGCAAAGGCCTTGAGCTGAGTAGCTGCAGAGCAGGTCAGGGACCTGAACTAACTCAGCATGACCAGTGCAGCAGGTGAGAGGTGGGAAAGAGGTGAGATGGGATGGTGAGACTACATTTTAACTAGGAAAGACCTTAGAAACAATCCTAAGGATATCACACAAAAGAGAATGGGGAATAATTTAAGGATTTTATGAGTGAGTAAGTAGGATCATACAGTCCATTTAGAAAGTACACACCGATTTCTCTGTAGAGAGCACCTTGGTGAAGGGCCATTTGAAGACGGTAGATTATCCAGGTAAATGCTGATGGTGCCCTGAGTCTGGTTATCCCTGACAGAACACTTGAAGGCAGCAGACCAATTTGAAAGTCATGGTAGAACTATCAATATCTGATAATTGATGGCCAGTGAAGATGGCTAGAGAAGAAAGATAAAGGAATGACGTTGACTGTTTTTACGTAGGTTCCCCTTAGAGCAAGTCAATCAAGAACCGAGTTGCAAAAGGTCTGTTTTAAAGGTGATCTTAAGAGTGAGGCAATGGGGAGAGTGAGTCAGAGAAGGAAGAAAAACACCGAAGGGCACACTACTAAAACTTTTATTGCTGCAAAACACTGGGGAAGGATCAAATGGGGAAATCTCCTGAGAAGCCGTGTTCAAAGCTCCTTAGACCTGTCCTCTGAAAGACTGGAGACTAGACCTTTGTTCCCTGCTCACCTTT
>PVKS010029727.1:0-25096 GCA_004027875.1 Aplodontia rufa | reverse complement strand
GAGAGGAAGACAGAGGATTAAATATAATGAGCAAAATAAATTTCCATCTTAAATAGTGTAACAGTTTCTAAGGGGTAAACGTCTGAAATGCTTGCATGCTTTATAATTTTTTTAAACAGAGTAAAAGAGAGTTAATTTCATTTTTTCATTTGGTTGTTGTTTATCCTTCACCTAGATGTGCATGTGGTCCTGGGGATTTAACCTGAGTCCTCCTGCATGCCAGGCAAGTGCTCCAACAACTGAGCCACCTCCTCAGTCCCATGCTTTATATTTTTAAAGAGGGAGAATAAAGGAGAACAAAATAAGGAATGAAAGGAGAGAAATGAGAGGAAGTGATTAAAGAAGACAAAATGGAAAAATGAGAGCTCTAGAGTAAGCAGGTGCAGAAACCTCTATGTCCTCTCTTACCTGATCCACCAACTCTCCAGCACCATCAGACAGTCTGAAGTGGTGCACACCTGAAATCCCAGCAACTCAGGAGGCTGAGGCAGGAGGATCACAAGTTGGAGGCCAGCCTCAGCAACTTAGTGAGACCTTGTCTCAAAATAAAAAATAAAAAGGAGTGGGAATGTGGCTCAGTGGTTAAATGCCCATGGGTTCAATCCCCAACCAAAATAATAATAATAATAATAATAATAATAATAATAATAATAATAATAATATTTCAGCTCATGTTATGCACCCCCACCCCAGCCTCCTGTTGAGGCTTTACTCCCTTTAACAGAGAGGGCCAGAAAGGACCACATGGCTGGCCCCAAGCCTGGTCCACTGATTACAAATTGTCTCTAAAGGGAGTGTGACGATGGGTTTTCCCTTCCCCAGAACTATTCTAGGAATGTGAATGGCTTCTGCTTGCAATAAAAATGCTGAATCTTTTTTTTCCCCTCATAAATAATGATATTGTGATTAGCTGCCATTCTGATGGTGAATAACAGCAGAGCTCACACTGGCTCTTTCTGGACTTCTGAAGATAGACACTCACAAAGGCCTTAGCTCTGAATGGGACATTCGTGTCACGTGAGGCCCAGAGTGTCACCTATTCCTCCCACCTGTCAATGCCACTCCCTGGTAGTCAGGCTGAGCCCATGTAAGAGAGGAAGACTCCTAGCTCCAGCTATAATTCCCAGCTGGGAAGTCCTAGAATGAACCAGGACTTCTGACTCCGAGGTCTGGATTCTGCCCTGATACTACACTGCCCATGGCTCTTGGAGGCAGAAATTACAGAAGATGAGTAATGTTGGGTACCACAACTCCTTTCACTCTTTGTGGTGCCCACACATGTTAGCTTGGATCTGGAGTGTCCCCCAAAGGCCCGAGTATTGAAGACATGGTCTCCAACCTGTGGTGTCATCAAGAGGTGGTGGAACCTTTTAAGAGGAGGGGCTGAGTGGGAAGAAGTTAGGTCGTTGGGGGGGCGGTGCTCTTGAAGGGAATTATTGGACGCTGGTCTCCCCCTCTTCCTCTCTGTTTGTTTTTTTTACAGAGAGGAGCAGTGTGAGAGATAGAAAGAGACAGAGAGAGAGAGAGAATCAAAATCAATTTTATTTGGATTTTTCATGTGATTTTCATTGCTCTGACACTTGGTTGTGTACGTGGTGCTGGGGTTTGAACACATGTACTTATGCATGCCAGGCAAACACCACAACTGCACTCCAGCCCCTCTGTTTGCTCCTTCGTTACCATGAGGTGGAAAATCCACTCCACCTGCCATGATGTGCTGCCTGACCACAGAGCAAAAGCAATAGGGTCAACCAACCATGCACTGAAACCTCGAAACCATGGGCAAAAACAACCCATTTTTCCTTGTAAATTGACTCTCGTGGGTATTTGTTACAGTAACAGAAAACCTCTCATACCACCTCTTCCCCACAGTCAGGACACAATATGTTGTTATAACCCTGAACCTTCCCAGTCCCGAGTGTTCTGACCAATCTTCCACCACCAGTACCTCCACCTGTGCGCCTGGGTTTTTGCTCCAACTCCCAAAGGCTTCTGTGTGCTAGTCCATAAGTACCAGGAAATCAGTACAACCAATGGCTGGTGAGAGTTGTCATACAAATGCTCCCGCTACCTTGCTCCTGGGGACGGGATGATTCTCAGGAGTGTGAGACCCTGTTTCCTACAGTTTCTCCAGGGGGTTGAAGCTTCAGTCACCCACCCTGGCAGCTGCTCAATCCTGCACCCTCCACGGCTTTCCTCCCTTCCTGATCTCACATCCCACTCTGCCACCCACGTTCCCTGCATCCTGAATGAACCACTGTGCCTAAGTTCTCTCCAGGACTGTTTCTGATGGAGCCCAAACAAAGACTCCCATCAACCAGACACTCTGTAATGAAGCTTCAGCCCCCAGCCACACGCCTCTTAGACGGAACTTTCTAAGATTCAGACCCGATCTGCATCCTTCTCCCAAGATGAAGCTCAAAGTCCGAGGGTGCTATTTGGACACACACGTGTGGCCTATTTGCCAACCATTTCCCAGGTTCTGTTTATGACCCTCCAACTTGGGTATGGGGTGGGGGTTGGGATTTTCCTCTCCAAATTCAGTCCAGAGAGGACACGGGGCATCATCAAGGTCATGAATGTGGTTAAGAGAGCTGGAGTGGTCAGACTGGCAAAAATGAAGAAAATAAACAATAATAATTGCTGGAGGGGCTGTGGAGAGACAGGCACACTAATACACTGTTGGTGGAGCTGCAGACTGGTACAGCCCCTCTGGAAAGCAGTGTGGAGAATCCTCAAAAAACTAGGGATGAGCCCGCCGTACGACCCTGCTATTCCTCTCCTGGGTATTTTTCCAGGGGATTTAGAATCAGCACATTATAGTGACACAGCAATGTCTATGTTCATAGCAGCTCAATTTACAATAGCTAAATTATGGAACCAACCCAGATGCCCCTCACTGGATGAATGGATCCAAAAACTGTGGTACATATATACCATGGAGTTCTACTCAGCAATTAGAAACAATGATATTGCAGCCTTTGAAGGTAAATGGATGGCGATGGAAGAAATCATGCTGAGTGAAGTCAGCATAACCCAGAGAACCAAGGGTCGAATGTCTCCACTCATCTGCGGAGACTGGAGCTAGACCCTGCCATTGAGAAAGGAGGTCTAGTATCATGTTTTAAATCCGGATAAGGTGTAATGTCACACAACCTAAGGCATTTGTAGAGATGTTTTGGGAAGGGGGTAAGGGGTAAGGGTGGGTAATGGGTGGGGTCTTGGGAGTAAATCTAATTTTCAGAATTTATATATATATATATGTATATTATATTATATTATATTATATTATTTCATTAGAAGCTTGTTTGATTGTTCAACAAATAAATTTCTGAATAAAAAATTTTTTTAAAAGAGGGCTGGTGTGGTGGCTCCGCAGTTATGGTGCTTGCCTGGCATGCGTCAGCACCTGGGTTCAAACCCTAGCACCCACCAACACAAGTAAGTGTCAGGGAAGCAAAGGCCAGATGAAAAAATAAAACAGAGTTGATTCTCTCTCTCTCTCTCTCTCTCTTAAAAAAAAAAAAGAATGTGCTTAAGAGTGTGTGGATTTAGCTGGGTGTGGTGGTACATACCTGTAATCCCAGTGCCTTGGGAGGCTGAAGCAGGAGGATTGCAAGTTCAAGGCCAGCCTCAGCAACTTAGCGAGACCCTGTCTCAAAATAAAAAGCAAGAAGGGCTAGGGATGAGGCTCAGTGGTTAAGCACCATTGGGTTTAATACCTGGTACCAAAGGCGAAAAAATAATGTGTGGATTTGAAGCCAAGTATGATGGCACACCTGTAATCCCAGCTACTCAGGAGGATCAAAAATTTGAGGCCAGCCTCAGTAACTTAACAAGAACAAGTGTGTAGATTTTGATCCTAGTAGGAGTTCCCTTCACCAAGTCTCTCTTCTTTACATAACAGTTGGGCAAGGGTAGGATGTCCCGCATAAGTCTTGAGGAGATTAAATGAGTTTATTCACATAAAGGGTTTAGGACAGTACCATAGCTCTTATTGTTTTTTGAGGTCAAGTCTTGCTAAGTTGCTTTGGGCCTCTCTAAGTTGCTGAGGCTGGCCTCAAACTTGTGATCCTCCTGCCTTAGCCTCCCAAGTAACTTATATTAGGTGTGTGCCACCATTCCTGCCTCTTTACTCCTTCTTAATTAACTCTAGAACGCACACCATGGACCAACACTCCATGCACAAGACCAGAAACATTCTGACCTAACTTTTGACATATGAAGGCATTTTCTACATGTTAGAAAAATGGTTAGATGTCTAAACAAGATGGCCTGGTTACAAATCTCAGCTCTAGCGTTTCTAGGAATGATCTTGGGCAACTGCTTGACCTCTCTATGCCTCTGTTGAAATGGGGATATTAACCATACCTACTTCACCATCATATCAAAGGACTACTGTAAGGACACCCTGAAATAATCTCTGCACATTTTTATGATAATGGGGATGAAACACAAGAACATAGTAGTGCTCTCTTTTACTTTTACTTTTTTTTTTTTTTTTTGGCTTTTCTGACACTTGGTTTTGTACGTGGTGCTGGGATTCAAACCCATGTCCTCCTGCAAACCAGACAACTGCTCTATCGCTGAGCCACCACTCCAGCT
The DNA here is from genome assembly GCA_004027875.1 of Aplodontia rufa. NCBI lineage: Eukaryota > Metazoa > Chordata > Mammalia > Rodentia > Aplodontiidae > Aplodontia > Aplodontia rufa. The sequence goes on along the minus strand of PVKS010029727.1, from coordinate 20,491 downwards.
CCCTAATTTCTTATTTTTTTTTAATTGTGAGACTGGGTCTCACTAAGATGCTGAGGCTGGCTTTGAACTTGCAATCCCACTGCCTCAGCCTCCCAAGTCTCAGGGATCACACAGGTGCCATCAATGCCTAGCCGACAGGGGCCCATCTTGTTCAGATGACCAGACCTCTTGTTTCTCAGAACGTGAAACAGAGTTTTTGAGTAGAAAATGATTTTTCTGCCCCTCCCCTCAAAACCAGGACTTCTTCACCCTGTGACCTTGGACAAGTCTCCCTCGACGAGGATCCTGGTGAACTTGTAAAATGAGGCTGCCGTCGGATGGAGTTATATGGAGGGTGACCGCGATGACTCACGTTAAGGACTCTCACACTGAGTAGCTCAATTAAAAACCTCAGCACTGGGGCTGGAGCGATGGCTGAACAGTTCGAGCGCTCGCCTGGCATGCACGAGGACCTGGGTTCAAACCCCAGCACCACATACACAACTAAGTGTCAGAGAAACAAAGGCCGGATGAAAAATAAATAAAATTGGTCCTCTCCGTCTCTCTCTCGCTCTCGCTCTCTCTATCCCACCCTCTAAAAAAACAAACCAACTTCAGCCCTGCAGTTTGAAAGCACCCTTTGCCCCAGGTGTGAGCAGGAAAAGCACCAACGTGTCCACTCTTCCCATCCAGAGTCCCTGGTCTTCCCGCTGCCCGCTACCCATTCGTCCCTCCCGTCCACCTGCCCTCCTCTCCTCCTGGGATTCCAGGGAGGCCTCAGGGTCCTGGGTGCCCTGCCTGTGGGAACCGGTTGGGATTCCTTGTTGGGCCCATGGTGACATTCTGATCCATCTTGGGGAGCTACCGTGACGCTCCCCAGATTGTAGGGATTTTATTCCCGGGAGCCTGGTGGTACTTAGGGGTGGAAAAAATGAAGGGTTTCAGAATTCTGAGTCCTGCTTCTCATACCCTGCTCTTCAGGGAGGTATGGGACCACATTCAGGGCCCCCTGGAGTTTAGAATCCAGTAGGAGAGATAAAGGGCGAAACAATTTTTTTTTAATTTAAAAAAAGATAGACAGTGACAGAGAGGGAGAGAGGGAGAGCGAGAGAAGAGAGAATCAACTTTATTCAATTTTTCATGTGGCTTTCGTTGCTCCAACACTTGGTTGTGTACGTGGTACTGGGGCTTGAACCTGCGTCCTTGCTCATGCCAGGCAAGCGCTGTAACCGTGAGCCACTGCTCCAGCCCCCAGTGAAAGCAAATTAAACCCAGCGTGTGTGTTGCTTTGATAGGAAAGACAAGAAGAAGCAGGGAACTGAACCAAGCCAGGAGGCCTGGGGGCATCCCAGTGGACATCAAGGTTGAAACCTGCAGGCTGAGGAAGAGTTCACCAGGAAGACAATGAGGGAACAGTGTCCCAGGCAGAGGGAACAGCATGTGTTAGGGCCCAGAGGCAGGAACTTTTTGAAGGGCCCTGCATAGAGCCTCATAGAGCCGCATGCTAGTAATGAACATGGAACAGGATCCACGAGTGCCAGGATCCCTGGGAGGGGATGGAAGGGTCAATGACTATTGAGCCCGATTGTGGGCACAGGACTGTCCCTATCCCCAACAAAGAGAGAGTTTTGAGTATGCAAGGGAAGCAAAAAAAAAAAAAGATCTGATGGGAACTCCAGGGAAGAAGAAATCCTACACAACTGGGCGAAGACCAGGCATGATGTTTGGAGGTGGCAACATTTGAAGATGACCTTGACCCTCGACTGGAACCTCGCATACTGATCGTGAGCTCCCTGGGGGCCTCTGGGGCCTTTCTCCTAGCAACTTTGTGAGATAAACACAGCTGTGGCTCTCATTCACAGGTGAGGAAACCAAGTCTCAGAACAGTGCGGTCCGTGGCCCGGGGTCTGTCTAGTTCCAAAGTCAACGCTAAGGCTTTGATGCCCCACGCTGCAGAGAGCTGTCATAGAGCCGTTCCCGGGCGGGGAACGGGGGAGGCCGTCTCCAGGGCAGCACCGGGGCTGTATTTGGGGGCGAGGGGAGACTGCCTGTTTGGAAGCATCAACCTGGTGCTGCAGTTCAGCACCAATCCCAGCACCGTCTGGCACACACAAATATCTGAAGAGTCATTCAGGGGGCCCTGCCAGCAGCGCTGTGCCCCAGTGTGACTCGGGGACAGGATAATAAAATGATCTTATGTTCTATTATCTCCCGCGAGGTTTATTGTGGGTTTTCAAGTGGTTACACTCATTACTGGAAGCAACTCTCTTGCCCAGAGGGAGGTGTGTGGAGGTAATAGCGTTCCTTTTGAAAACAGAATACAAGGCCTATTTTTCCACAGAAGAGATTTTTCTTGGGTCGGAGGGAGGTTTTCTCCATCTTACAGTAATTTTGGCAAGTCTGGTAGATGGAATTGTGTGTTGTCATGGAGACAGAGCCTGCTGTGAGCAGCGGATGGGGGTCCCGAGGAGGCCTAGATAAGAGGTAGGAGAACAGGCCCTGGGCCCTGCTGGCCCAGAGATCATTGCACCCTGCAGCCGCGGTGATTTCAGATGGCAGAATGAAAGTGCAAATCCTTTAATTTGCTGGTAATGAAATGGGCTCAGAGAGGGGAAGGGATTTGCCTGAGGCCACACAGCAAGGCTTGTTACAGCTTTGTTGTGCCATCTGATTCCCAAGTTAAGTGTCTTACCAAAGTCATGCCTTGGCCTGATGAGAGGCAATCCTGAGGGTGGTGAGAAAGTTCAGGGTCATCATTAAAAAGTTACCAGCCCAGAAACCTGGCTGTGGAGGTGGAAAGGCTTTGGAGTATGCCTACTCCTCTCTTTTACTGTGTGTCTCTGAACCAGTGACTCAGTCTCTCTGTGCCTTGATTTTCCCACATATCAGTGATTGACATGCAGAAAGAACTCAGAAATATAGCTAGTAGCCATGATCTTTCAGGCTCTGCTCCCAGATAGCTAGGTGCCCTCAGGCAAGTCACTACCCTCTCTGAGCCTCAGTTTACCCATAAAAGAGCTCAACTAGGTATTATCTAAGGACCATTTCCAGTCTGATGGCCTACGAGTCTATAACTCAATGAATTCCCCCAAGTCAAGGAAAAGAGAGGACCCTATAAATTATATTAATAGTAAGTTTCAGCCTTTTACTGTATTCTGTATGCTGGGAACTCCGGTCCTCCCCAGCTCACATCTATAATACTGTAACTGCCCCCACCCAGTCTTCTGACTTCCAATCTTCAATCCATCCTACATATGTAGCTGGCCCAGCTTTCTCATGCCCTACCTGGCTCTTCTGCTCCAGAGCATTCTGTGACTCCCCTTCACCCCTCAAGATCAAGTCTCAGTGCCTCAGTGTGGTGCTCTGACCTTTCCATGCTAATGGAATCTTCCGCAGGCTGTGGTTCTCTCTGCGCCATGCGCTCAGGAGGGGCAATGAATGAACTACTCAAACTAGTCATTTGCAAACCAGCCATCAGGGTTTTGGAAAAAAAAAAATCAGTGCACCGAGTCTATTTTTATTTACTTAAATATTTTCTTTATTTAGATTAAATAAATATATCTCAAAAGGAAACTTTACATCACACTATAACTAGAAGACCAGTATTACTCGCCAGAAATAGGTCTCCATGAAAATAAACACAAGGACAAATGAGAAACGCATCTAACGCATGTCGCATGCTGGAGGCCCAGGGTGTAGGGCCTCGCTTCTTTGAAATGGGATTGGTCATTTCTTTGAAGAGGTGTTAAATGCTGCCTAGCACCAACCTGAGACCTGGCCATTGGTAGAAATCAGCAGGATGCCACAAGGAGACTGTAGGAAGAGCCTTTGCACCCCAAATCCTCCTGGTTCCACCAATGGCTGGCAACTTACACTCTGGGAATGCTGGTCCCACCATCCAGGCTCACAGGGGGATGTGCGTGAGTTCTCTGAAAGATTCTAAGCCAGCCTTTTTGGAAGAGCAGACAGACCCTGCATGCAGACACCCTTAGCTGAAAGTCCCACTCCTGCACCCCAGGCAGAGCTGAGAACGCTACTGTGCTAAGAGTTTGTGGTTGGTATCATTTGCCTGGTGGAACAGAGTCCCTATCACTGGAGAGACACAGACAGGCAGACACTGGACACTGACGGAGATCATTCAAGTGTCAGGTGGTCAACACAGGAGATTGACTGGACAAATGGGGTCATGAAGGAAACGTGAAGAAGGGCGAAGAGAAAGAATGCTTCTTATTCTCCTGGGTATATGATGCCTCACAGTTTTCAGTCCTACTCTGGATTCACAAGGACAATGTTGGTGTTTGCCTTGGCTCATAGAAGGATCTCAGAAAGTGTTTATTTGAATTACTGATGGCAGTCATGGCTCATGGACCTGGTGACCAGGGTCAGTGGGGGTAGATAGGACAAGGAAGAATCCAGGTATCCATGCTTGAGAGTGAATGTGAGGCAAAAGAGAGAGTCAGGCTGATCTTGGGAACACTGGGGTTGGGGACCCCAGGGCAGATGAAGGGACCAATGGAGGGTGGGGGGGGGGGGGAAATGAGGTGTCAATCAGCAAACACCTGCCCTGGGCATAAAGGTGTGGGGGTCAGATTAGGTCTGGGCAGAAAGAATCTTTCCTATGAGTCCTTGAGGAACTTGAGGGAAAGGCAGTGGAGGCCATTCCCAGGAGCCCTTGTGAAAGGGACAAGAAGGTCAGGGCTTTGGCAGGGGAAGGAAGAGAATCCCCAGATTGGGATTGGCTGAGAGGGTGGCTTCTAGGGGATGGTCCCTTAAACCTTGAGAGCTGGACACAGGAGGGTGTCTGAACCCTTGGCCTCCCCTGTTTTGGGTCACATTTACCACCTGTACCCCCCCACACACACACACACATACACAGCTACTTGAGTCTCCACGACCTACCCCTGCAGTGGACAGTCCTTCTCCCACTCTACCTCCCAGCCTGCTAGCAAGCAAGCAAGAGTCTGGAAATTTCTGGTGGCATCCAGTGGCCCCATGGGAAGCAGGCAGGCAAGGGACTGCCACAGCAGGAGCACAGGGAGGGGGCAAGGACCCACCCCACCCATGGAGAGAGAAGAACGTGACCCTCTGAGAAACAAAGAGGGCAGACAACTGAAGCTGGAGAAATGCCACGCAGGAAATCCACGTTGAAAAAAGACAGGGACCCTGCGGTGGTGCACGCCTGTGATCCCAGCACTCTGAGGCTGAAATAGAGGGATCACAAGTTCAAGGCCAGCCTCAGCTACTTAGCAAGGCCCCAAGCAATGTGGCGAGACCCTGTCTCAAATTAAAAAAAAATAAAAAGGGCTGGGGATGTGGCTCAGTAGTTAAGCACGCTGAGTTCAGTTCCAAAAAACAACACCTCAGGGGTCCCAGGAGACAGGCAAACCACCCGACCAGGTGGACCAGGCGGGGAGGAAGCCAACAGACCAAAGGAGAAGGAAGGAGGGAAAGAAAGGAAGAGGGGGAGAAGGGCCTTGGCACAGGGAGGGAGGAGGAGATGGAGAGCGAACGGGAAGGGGACCGGAGAGGGGTGAGGGGTGAGGGGGCCCTGCACAGCAGCTGGGTGCAGCCTAACAGCCCGGGCCAGGCAGTCGGGGGCGGGGCGAGACGCAGCCCCGCCCGAGTGGGCGTGTCCGCCGTAAGGCACGCCCCCGTCCCCTCCCCCTCGCTCCCCGGGTCCCTCCTCCCGCCCTCGAAGACCGCGCGGCGAGGTTGCGGGCGAGCTGCGCGGAGCCGCGGAGCGCAGGAGCAGGCAGCGCAGCGCGGCCCGAGCCCGGAGCGGCCCCGCGCCCCGAGCGCCCCGGAGCGGCCGAGCCGCCCCGAGCAGCGCCCGCCGTGGGCCGCGCAGCCCCGGCCGCAGGTAGGAACCGGAGGCCGGCGTCGGGGCGCAGGGCGCTGAGCCCGGACGGCCAGGCAGGACGGGCCAGAGTCCCCAGCCGCCGCCGCCGGCCGGGCGGGATCGGGGGGCGGGCACCCCGACATCCAGCCCCGCGCCTCTTCTCTGGGCCACCCGAGGGAGCAGGGACGCCGCTGCGACCCCGACGTGCGCGGTCCCTGAGGCGGGCAGGAGGGCTCGAATGGGGGTCGCAGTGCCCCCGGACCCCGACTGGCGCTGGGGTCTGCTGGAGCCGTCGGTGCGCCCTATGCATTCCCTAGGGGACGGAGGGGGACAAGGAGTGGACCGTGCGAACTGCGTTTGGGGACGGTGTGCCACTTCGCTGAGCCGTCGCCTGAATCGGGTTAGTGCGGTGCGCCTCATTTATTCTCCGAGTGCCTCTGCGGGGCAGGGGGCCACCTGAGGATGGGACATCTTCCCGTCCTGGGACATCCCAAGCTCTCAAGAAGCCTTGGCTTGAAAGCACGGTGCGGCTGGCGCCCAGCGCACACCAGCTCGCGCTGCGCTCCCCCGACTTCACCCTAGGGACGAGGGGTGCCAGGGGCGCCTCAGAGGGCAGGAGGACCCGGTCTCTTCGCCGCTGCGGGGACGGCTCTCCGCTGCTGGGTGTCGTTCCCGCGTTTATTTCTTGGGGATGAGAAATGAGGTCCACACCGTCCACCTAGGTAACCCCCCGGAGGCAGTGACCATCAGGTCGCCCTGCACCGCTGTCCTTTTGTACCTGTACGTCGTCCTTTCCCCCCGCGGGGGGCGCTCCCACACCTGCCCTGTGCCTCCCTTGGCTTAGTCCACAGACCAGGACCTCCAACCAGGCAGGTCCCACTGAGGCTCTGAACTAATATCCCCCCCAAATAGACGTGAACCCTAAGGAGAAAAATGGGTTTTTAAAAAGCCAAGAGATAATCCCAAGTTTCCTCTGGATGTGAGGTCAGTCAGAGCACTCAGTCTCTCCCAGGAAGCTGGGATAAGGACATAAAATGGCTCCTGAGCTTGTGGCACCCCCCAAGTTAAGAACTGTGTTAGGATCAGTGGAATTTGGGGTAGATCTTGTTTTTTTTCTGTGACACACAAGGTGGGTCAAGAGAAAGGGGATTTGGATGGGTGCTTGATATTGCCTAGATTCTGTCATTGAGAACTTTGCGAGAAATGCATTCTTAAGGGAGCCTGGAAAGTCTACCCCAAGTTCCAAATTCCAAAACAAAGGAGGTGAGTGGGAAACTACCCTATCTTGCAAGCTCTTTCTCTCCTGAGCGCTTCCTCCCGGAAGGGTAGTGCCAGCCCCATCAGATCCCAGTGTCCACAGACCCTCCCCCAGGCAGAGGAGGGAAAAGAAAAGTGGCCCCTGGAGGTGTGACCCCTTAGAGAGTGGGAGGGACCTTTTCCCAGAGCAGTCCGGCCAAAATGGCTGAGCCTCCCTGGAGTCTCAGAAATAAATCGTCAGGCAGGCAGAAAACAAAGAAAGCGCTCTGTCTCCAGCCAAGCGCTGGCTCAGTGACCAGTCCTTAGAGGACAAACAGTGAGTCCCAGGCGCTGAGACACAGCCTGGCCTGTCCAGCGGAGCACTGAAGAGTGGGGTTCCCTGAGAGCCGCGGGAGAGGGGCAGCCTCTGTCTGAGACAGAAGGTGAGTTCAGGGCTCTAGGCTTGGTGAGAAGTGTGTCCTGGGACTGGATGGGGCCAGGAGGGAGGGTCTCAGGGCCAGGGAGTAAGCAGCTGAGACGGCAAAAACCAGGCGAAATCAAGTTTGTCAAAAACGGAAAGATTTCCCGGCAGAGGTGCATCTTCTGTCCGCCCTGGCTTTTATATTCCTGGCGAAGCAGGAGCTTCAAGGCTGTGCATTTATTTACGCATGGCCCAGCACACAGCAGGATCTCAATAAATGCCTTAGAATGAAGCCTGCTTGGACTGAAGGTGATGGAACCTGCAATGCCTACCTCTCTTATTGAGCCAGGAAGGCAATAAAATGTCACCTCCACCGTCCATACCCAGGAATGAATGAGCCCCGGTAAGAGAGTTTGCATTCCTGGCTCGGTGACCTTGGCTAAGTTCTGGTCCCCAGTGGAGGGAAAGAAGGAAGTACTGAAATCTTGCAGTGTGCCAGGCTTGTCATCCTTCTAATAACCTTGTTCAAGGGGTACGACTCTAATCCCCACTTCAGAGGCAAGAAAACTTGGAGACAGAGCGATTTGTCCAAGGTCACACAGCTGGGAGGAGGCAGGTCAGGGATTTGAACTCTGCTCTTGTTATTCCCAAGTCAACTTGGCCCGAGGGTGAGTCTCTGGGTCTTGGTTTTTACATCTATAAATGAAGTAGTGTGCAGGGGATGGTCATTGAGGACAGGACTTAATGATGGACATGTGTCCCCTTGGATCTGCTATCTGAGCAATGGCTCCTCCTCCACCTTCCCAGCGTATGATATGCGAAGGGCAGCATTAAGAAAAGCACAAATTTCAGGTGGCTTCTTGCCGTCACGTAAAGACACCGTTCCTCAGCTGGGCTGTGAGCTTAGCAGCTAAGATAAGAGGCACCGTGAGCAGCTTGGAATTCAGAGGTGTCTTCTCCTTCCCCAGTTTTGCTTCTGTGTGGATCATAGGCAGAGTATCAGCCCCAGTAAACTCAGCCTTGGCTGTCACTTCCAGCCACTTGTATCTTGAAATCCACCTGCTCCGTCATTGGGGATGGGCAGGATGCCCAAGCCAGTGCCTGTTGCCTGGTCCAGGGTGTGCCCAGCTTCCCCTGGGTCCCACACCTCATCAACCCAGCTTCCCTCTCCCTCAGTTGCAGCCCTGGTACCAAAGCCAGTAAAAGCCCCCTTCGCCCTCCCGCTGCCCAATGGTGGTGGCAGCAGGCCTGTCTTTGACTGGGCATGGCGCAGCCCCCACCAGAAGGGAAGCAGCCTTGAATCAAATCTATTTTTACAGAGCACCCCCTCTCCAACCTCCCCCAGATGTTGAGCTCATCATACATCTGCTGATTTTTGGACCACCAAGGTGCCCCCTTTTGACAGATATGCCCCTTTCTCTAAAGGGAGGTGGAGGGGAAGAGGATGGCATATGAGAGGGAAAAGGCTAGGAAGTCATATGGGATCCCCAAAATAGATATTCCCAGGAAGAGTGTCCCCATGAGCTTGCTGGACGTCCAACACCCTGTTCCATTCCATGTACACCTGACCTCTGGAGCCCGTGGGAGGGGGAAGTGGCATCAGGGGCAAACCAGCTAATAGCTAGATAAGCGATTCCCAGTGTGGGCTGCAGGTGTGAACGCAAGCTGTGACATTTCAGCAGAGAGCTAGGATTCAGACAAAACCAGGTAGAAAAACAAATCTCAGTCTTGCTGCAATGCCAGTATCATCAATCGCAGTAATAACTATCAGTTCTTGACGGGGACTGTGCCGAGTGCTTTATTTATATGATTGCAGGTAATTTTTGCAAAATCCTGTGAAGTTCTTAGTGTAATTGTACAGATGAAGAAACTAACAGGCCAAACAGCTGGGGCGCTTGGTGCGAGATGGCCGGGCTAGTAGACGGCCCAGCCTAAGCTCAGTCGCCAATCCCTGCTTAGGACCTGTCACTCAAAGGCCCCTGCAGTGGCCACAACTCCCCCACTTAAGAAACTGCAGAGTTGACAAAGCACTTCCCCCCTGTGCCGTCCATTGTGCCTTGCCACTGCTTGGGGACACCGGTGGCTGCTGTTTGTTAACTGTGTATGCTGAGGTGCAAAGAAACGGACTTGAGCCCAAGGTCCCTCAGCTACTAAGTTGCAGAATTGGATTTGACCTGAGTGTCCAGCCTGTTACAATGTATTTATGACCCCGACTTAAGATCCATTTAAAACTGGGATGGCTGTTCTACATCCAGCCACCTTCTCCTAACTCTCGGGTGTCTCCTGATGTGTCCCCACCATCCCGATGCTTGGGAAGTCACAGAACTGCCTGACAAAGCCATCAGCTCCGTTTACCGTGATCTGACATGACACAGAAAGTAGTATCTGATGTGCTCCGGGCTGCCTGCAGCAGATAGCCTTCTATTTTTACATTTCTCACAAATTGGAAATTACAAGGCGACTAGGTCTTGCCGAGCAATTGGCTGTGGCACTCTGGAGGCAGGGGACACGCAGCTAGGTGGAACGGACCACATTAGGGTGCCGGGGCCCTCTCCGCTGCAAAAAGGGGCCCCCAGCTTCTGGGGCCGGATGGGATCTGGCACACAAGCTGGGCTGGGGGAGGCAGGAGTTGGTGGCCACCTTGGACGATGACCTGCAGCTCTCCCCACCTGTCGGCTGCCTGGCGTCTGCGAGATCCGCGTGTGATGCCAGCTCTTGAGATAACTCGGCTCTGGCCAAAGGGACATTCAAGGTCAAAGATGCCCCGAAAGATGTCGACAGAAGGTTGCTTTCGTGGCCTTATTGTTTGATAAAGAGAATCTGTGCAGAGCGAGGGCAGCGGGCGCGAGGAGGCGAGCGGAGCTCTTTGGTGTTCGTGTCGGAGCTTGCTGCTGCTTTGCGCCCACCATGCTGCTCTCGGTCACCGTGACAGCATGGTACAGTTTGCAAAGAAAACGAAAAGCCATGCTTTTGTGTTGCTGTGTTTTTGAGTCCTGCATGGAGTATTGGGGGCAGGGGATATGACCCTTGAGATTCTAGAGAAAAATATCGTCTATCACACAAGACATTTTTTAAGCCGGTTTTCTCTTAAGCGCAAATCACAATGACCTTGACCCAAATGCGTTCCCTTCGCACACTTATTTAACAACTACGTAGAATTTCGTTGATTTCAAAACATTTTCTTTATCAAAGCTTGCCACAGCCCTGAGAGCTCCTAATAATAATAATAATTATTATTATTACTATTACAATGATGGGGAAATTGAAATTTTCCAGGTATCCCCACTAGAAGGAGCTTAGAAGAGCCCAGGTCTGTTAGGGATCAGAATACATACTGTGTGGGGACTGAGATTTGCTGGGCAGCCTGGGAAGGGCAGTCCTGAGGTTTGCATATTTTTTTGAGCCTTATCTGAGCTCTGGTCAGGAAACTAAGATCACCTTGGTCATCCCTAGAGTCTGGGGTTCCAAAGTCCCTAGACTTGGTGGGGAGAGGAGGGCTTGGTTGCTCTCAGACATACCTGCATGCCCACCAGCGAGCTAATCTGGAAGAATTCAGGCTAAAACCAACACAAGCTCATCACCCTGAAGGTGCTGGTCGCCAGGGAAGGGTTCGTATGTGGATCTGAGTTGTGCTGAGCCACAAGGATGGGGATAGAGGGATGCAGGGGACCGACCTCCCGGCCCAGTCCCCCATTCCCCTCTGCCTTCAGACTGCTGTCATGCTGACGATCATGGATGTCATGCATGACTATCACGAGTTTGGGGTGCTTTTCTCTGGGGTGCACGGAGAGGCAGGGACCTGGGGTTTATCACACCCTCTGGCTGCAAGGTGAGCAAAGACTGAGGCCCGTGGCACTGATCACTGATCACTGATCACTGCTTGTGGGTCTCACTTCTCTAACCTGGTGATCCTGGAGGACTGGGTGCTGCTCCCTCTCTCCAGCCACAGAGGATACTAAGGCTAAGGGCAGCAGCGTCGCTCACCCCACATTGCACCCAAACCTGGACTCACACCTTGCTGATGCCAACCCCTGGGTACTTCCCAGCCCATCCACCCTTCCAGGAAGCACCTGAGTGCTGTAATAGTGGAAGGAGATGCAGGAAGACGGGACTTTTGCTTTGCATTTGCCGTTTCTCTTCCCGATTGTACCACATAAGGGCTGAGACCATGTTAAAACAAGGCGAAAATAACCCAAGCCAGAACTACCAGCCTCCCAGGTGCCGTCTGAACCTGGATCCTGACATCCCGCCTTGTGTGCTGCCCGAGCTAGCCTTGGGGCTTCGGCTGACTAAGTCCCTAAGCTGAGAGATCAAGGTCCCTCCTATGGTTTAATAATAATAATAATAAAGGGGACTTGGAGAAAGAAAAGAAGTAGTCTTACTGACATCCAAGGTGCAATTTAAAGACATGCTCATTTTGCATAGACATTAAAAAAAAGAGAGAGAGGGACAGTGAGAGAGAGAATCAATTTTACTGAGTTTTTCATGTGGCTTTCGTTACTCGGACTTAGTTGTGTACGTGGTGCTGGGGTTCGAACCCGCGTCGTGGCACAGCCAGGCAGGCGCAGCCAGACGTGTTGAACGGGTTGCTGTCCGCAGAGCTGTGCAGAGTGATGCTCAGATGTGGACGAATTTCAGCTCTGAACTGCGACCCAGCCCAGACCCCAGACGCTAAGCCAAGTAAGCGCTCTTGAGCACCACAGGACCCTCAATAAGGAAACTGAGGCACAGGGAGCTCAGGGTGTTAGCTGAGGTTGTTGTGCTGCCCCACGCAGAGCTGGGGCTCTGATCTGGGTCTGCAGGACCTGGAGGCTGAAGCTCACGTTCCTGAGAAGGAGGCAGGAGAGCCACCTCCTGCCTGGCTTCTTGTCTGCCGGGGGCCGTGAGCAGGACCTTGGTCTCTAAAGCCCAGAGGTTTGGACTGTTGGATGGAGCCGTTCCAAGTGCAGCCTGGTGCCCATGCTGGGGGGCGTGGGGGCTCAGGCGGGGGCAGGGAAGCTGCACACCCCACTCCTTCTCTCCTCCATTTTCCCTGTAACTAAAGACTGGGGAGGATAGGAGCCTTTCCTCCAAATGGCAGAGAGTGCTGCTAGTGACGGAGCAGATGCCACGGGTATTCAACGAAGACTCCAGCCCAGGAGGAGTTCAATAGCCTCGAGGGGGCTGCCACCAGCCCGGACCAGGGCAGAGTTGCACAGCCAGGGCCCTTCCCAGCTCCCAGGCCTCAGCTGATCTGAGCACGCTGAGCAGTGGACTCTGGGAGGCTTTCTTAGAGGCCCCTGTGGGGCTGGATGAGCGATCTGCAGGGCAGATGTGGGCAGTCAGCTGGACCAAATAAAACTTCACCCGCCTACGGTGGGCTAGGCTCCACTGTGGTTCCTGAAGACAAACCTGGCATCGTTTCTGTCCCGTAAAGAGCAGCTCTCAGCTGAGCCAGCATGTCCTTCAGAACAGGAATACAGCTACTTCCGGAATTTCAGGTGCTGTCCAGCATAGTCAGGAACACAGAGCAGGGACTTCTCGCCCACTTTTTTTTTTTTTTTTTTTTGGTAGCAGGGATTGAACCCAGGGGTCCTTAACCACTGAGCCACATCCCCAGCCCATTTTATTTTATTATTTTTTTTATTTTGAGAAAGGGTCTCACCAAGTTGCTTAGGGTCTCACTAAGTTGCTGAGTGAGGCTGGCCTCTAACTTGGCGATCCTCCTGCCTTAGCCTCTCGAGTTGCTGGAATGACAGGTGTGCATCATGACACCAGCTTCCCTTTCACTTTTAATTGTCTGCAAGCTTCCTTAAGTGACAGCCGGAGACCACACAGGTGGGGAGGAAAGCAAAATGAGCTGTAGGCAGAGTGGGCAGAGGGACAGGGCAGGGGGCCTCTTCTCTAGGTACCAGCAAGTTGTCACTGGGTTCTGAGGAAGAACTGGATCTGCCATGTGCATGGGCAACTCCTTTGCTCTTTCTGAGCCTCAGTTTACACATCTGCAGAATGGGGAGAAGGAGGGTTGGCCTGGCTTTGGGCACAACTACCTCTCCTAACCACCCCCACCCCTGATCCTGGAGGGTCACCCAGTGATTGCGTGAATTCCATCACCAAAGGCAGCTTCAGCTCTTCCTGTGGACTTAATCTCATTCAAATCTCCCACCCATCTCTAGTAGATCAGATGCCTTCTTCCTTCTTCCTGGAACTACGAAGCTGTTTCTCAGGGATTGTTTTTTATTTTTTATTTTTTTTTTAGGCTATAGAAAGTCACAAACCCACCCATCCCAGACACCCGGGTTGCAGATGGGTAAACTGAGGCTTAGCGAGGAGTCCCAGGTCCCGCAGGTGCTAGGACCCAGAGCTTTTCCCCGCCGGCCGGGTGCTCTTTCCGCTGCCCCAAGCCAGCCCCGCTCCACTGTTGAGAAATTATTAAATAGAGTTGGTGGAAGGACTCCGGTTGCCGTGACAACGGAGCCTGTGTCCTCGGGAGATAATGGCATTGCACAAGGAGAGTGATGTGTGTTGAATGCTGATTTGGGAGCCGCTGGAGCGAGCGAGAGAGAGGAGGGGACTGTGTCTAGGATTTGAGGTTCCACAGAAGGAAGCCGGGACCACGGGGGTGGGACGGACCTGGCTGATCCAGCTCCTTCCGTCCTCGGAGCTCTTCCTGGAGTGGAGTCAGGTGCAGAGCGGTGAAGTGACTTGGCCCAGGTCACACGACCGAAGGGCAGTGCTGAGCCTCCCGTTGCTTCTGTGCCAGGGTGGGGCAGCTGAGGGACAGGGGCTCGGAAGGGACCACCTGTAAGGCCCTGCCCTGGGAGCTCCGGACCTCTCTAAAGTCTCAACCACAGTGTCATGGGCATCCCCGAGGGGTCACGAAAGAGGATGGGGAACAGTGTGACCCCTTCCAGTAGCTGGAAGTATCAGCGAATGGAGCCAAAGTCCGAGTCCTCCCTGCCACCTCCAACGCTGTGTGACCTTGGGCCACGTGCTTTCATCTCTGAGCCTCAAAGTCCTCACCTGCAAAATGGAATTAATGCAGCACCTGCCACTGGGGACGGTGGGAAAACACTCACGGGAAGGTGGATGAAGCCCCCGGCCCACCCCAGCCCCCTGCACCACCCGAGGGGAGATTCGGAGAGGAGCCCCCTCCAACCCGGCCTGAGCTTGTCCTTGGCGGAGCTGGAAGAAGGAAGTGGCTAAAACCAAAACCAACAGCGGCAACCGGCTCTCCCTTGAAGACCAGTGAAAAATCAGCGGAACGAACCCACAACCCCCAGCACCAAAAATATTCATAGACATGTGCATTCGGAAAGCGTGGTCCGAGTGTCGCCCGGCAAGGCTGCTGTCCTGACAGGCTGCGGCAGCCCCTCTGGGGGACTTCTCTCCCTGTCCAGCTGTCTCAAGGAGCCCCTCCTGCAGACCCCTTGAGCAGCGACGCTCCCACCCACTCCCTCCTCTCTGTCTCCTGCACGGCTGGAGAAACGCATTCACCCCCCTCGGGATCAGGGGACGTGGGGTCCACACCCGGAGAAGCCCCGAAGCGCACCATCTGCCTGCTGGCCAAGGCGCGAGCTGGCACACGACCCGATTCCGACTTGGAAGTGAAAAGAGGGCTCGGACCCAGGCTCTCGGCTGCTCGGGGAGAGCTGAGAGAGCCAGCGACCGTTTTGCTCCCTCTAGGAAGAACCTGTCTGAGCAAATCCAGCCCCAGAGCCCGACACGCAGGGTCCCCCACACGCAGGGTCCCCACACGCAGGGTCCCCACACGCAGGGTCCCCACACGCAGGGACGTTCTGTGGGCTGCTGTTCCTGGGCCCGATGACAGCGGTGAAAAGCCCGAAGCCGGAAACCTCCCATCCTGACAGCTGTGTCGCAGGCAGGCAGTCGAGAGGTCAGGGAGACTGGTTCAGCCCACAGAGGAAGACGACGGACAGTTAGCCCGGGTCCTAGCAAATGCAGCTGCAGGAAGCGTGAACGTGTCCGCTTCAGGAATCCTGCTGTGAGAATTTGGCATGATCAGCATCTCCCAGGGAATTCTACCGTTCCGTGTATCGACTGCCTGTAGCTACGATAACGCTGGCATTCCGCCCAGGACTTTCCCCCCATTGCTGTCTAAAAAAATAAATACGGCCAGCTGTAACCCACTGTCTATTATAACATGTTAGGTATCAGGCATTTACTGTGTCTCAGGGACTGTCCTAAACCACTTTACTTATCCTCCATTTAATTCTAATAGTGATCATTAAAGTAGATACCATCACCTCCATTATAAACAGAGAGGTGAGGTGACTAACTTAGAGTCACACAGCATCGTATTGAAACTGAGTTGCAAAACCAGATTTCCTTGCTCCAAGGGCCAGGGCCTTTGACCGAGGATTCCTTTGCCTGCCCTGTGGTAGCTTGTGACAAGCCAACCTCCTTTGACATCCCAAGTGGAAGTTATTCCTGGGCTTGCACGTTGTTCCTGGGACTAAAGAAAATTTGCTCTACCAAAATCTGATGTTCCAAATGTGTAGTTGATTCTTCTTCCCCCCTTTTTTTGATTTATAGTCATGCTTAATTGAATTTCTTATTCTATAGTAATAAAATGAAATGCTTTATTACAGAAGGATTAACAAAAAAGCAACTGTACTATAACACAGTAGACTGTGTGATGTTTATCATTGAGAAAAGTTGGTATTGTGTTTCTTTCCATATTTTTTTGGTTCAGGTATTGAACCCAAGGGTGCTTAATCACAGAGCCACGTCCCGAGCCCTTTTTATTTTTTTTACTTTGAGATAGGTGCTCACTAAGTTGCTCAGGGCCTTGCTAAGTTGCTGAGGCTGGCCTCAAACTTGAGATCCTCCTGCCTCAGCCTCCTGAATCACTGGGATTGTAGGCGTGCACCACCAGGCTGGGCCTCTCTACTCCTTATTCTTAATTCCTTTCCTTTCCTTCACTGGCTTAAACTCAGATTCGGTTGACTGACCATGCCTCTTTCTTTGTGTCTCTCTGCCCACCCTTTAGTTGTTTGATTTTTAGAGCTTTGTAGTCGTATGTGCTAGCGGGGTTTATTTTGACGTATTCATAAACGCATGATAGCGTAGTTTCTGCTTTTCAGTCTCCGGCACCGTCACCTCCTCCTGCCCCGACCTCCTGCCTCTGCTCCGGTGCTTTCTTCCTGTTTATCTGGTTTTCAGTGGGTGAGTACTATAACCCTGCTCTCTTCTCAAACCTAAGTGGAGAAACGAGGGACAGACGCCCTGGTCAACGGACGGAAGCCTTCGAGCCTTAACCACAGTCAGCTCTGCCCTGCGTCCTCGCGACCTCTCCTCACCTGAGCAAACGCAGCCCCCTCCTCCCTGCAAAATACCCCAAAGCAGCATCGCTCAGACACTCGCTCTAAAATCCAGCGGAGCCTTGAAGAGAAGAACCGGAGGGTTTGTTGTTTCTCAAACGCTGAACCGCACCCGGGAATCCACTTTTCAAACTTCACCGCTCCCCAGAGTTTGACACCCCCTGCCCCGCAAAGGGGCCACACTACCCTTGCTGGCCGCCTTCTGCCTGCTGGAGAAAGGGCTTTAGGGAACCGCTAAGGCAAGGTCACCAAGGCCACCAAGGCCACCAAGGCCCAGGCAGGTCATGCGAAGGAGGAGAGGACGGGAATGGCTGGACTTGGCATGAACAGGAAAGCACTCACTCGCGCCCCTGCAATGCAAGCGAACTCAGGTTTTAAAATCCTAAGCCGATCACCACTTCACTGGAACACGTCTGGCCCTCTGGTGGCTCTCGTGGTGACCTCGTGTGATGCTGTTCCAAGTTGCTCATCTCTGGGGCTTCGGTGTGATCTTTTGAAGAAAGGACTGAAAGAGTCAGCGGAGTTGTGAGAAGGGGAAATGGGGTTCCAGGTGTGGGTGCTTTGCTAAAGAACCCTGTAGCTTCTGGGTGTGCTGGTGCACCCCTTAAATCCCACCCTTTTAATCTTAATAGATGCCTGAGCCAGTTTAGAGAGGCAGCCCTCTGGGTGGAAGGTGGAGACTGAGAGGCTGGGCTCCACAAACCCACTTAAATCCCAGCCAGTCGGGAGGCTGAGGCAGGAGGATCTCAAGTTCGAGGTCAGCCTCTGCAATTTATCGAGACCCTATCTCAATATGAAAAAGTAAAAAAGGGCAGGGGCTGTCACTCGGCAGAACTGTGTCCCTGGGTTAAATCTCCAGTATCATAAAAAAGAGTCTGGAGCCGGGAGCTGTCCCTGGTGTGCTCCTGTTGCCCCCCGAGGGTGACATTCTGTGTTGCTGAGACAACCCTCCCCTTGGGCTAGCTCGGTGACATGCGTTCCACGTGCATTTCCGCGTGCGACTTGCTGAAGCTCAGCGTTTAGTTCAGCCAGCCCCAGCAGCGTTATTTTCTATTTTCCCCAAATCTGAATCCTTAAAGGGCCGCTACCCTAATGGCCTACAGAGTCTTCCAGGCACATCTGGAACAGGACTGAAGAGCTCTTACGTCCCACAGGACTTGTACAAGTTGAGTTTCACAAGGCCAAGAGCCAAAGAATGCCAGGTGGTCCTTGCGTCGCTCTTGTTTCCGGATCTGAATTAATCCTTTCCGGCTGGGTGAGCTCCAAGGCACCCCCTTGAACTTAAGCCCCCTGGAAAGCTGGCTCCAGCCAAAGGACGGCAGGGAAGAAGGATCGTGGAACAGGACCCTGTGGGCACAGAGGCCAGGACCCTCCACCCCTTCCCCTATGGTCCCCAGCACAGGGATTTTCTTAATAAATGCCTGAGCTGGTTTGGGGAGGCAGCTGTCTGTGTGGAAGGTGGAGACCGAGAGGCTGGCCTCCACAAACCCACTTAAAGCCCACAGAGGGGAAGTGGGTGGCAGATGCCCTGCAGCCTGGAGTTGCATCCTCAGCTCCTCACTGCTGCTAAAACATGGCCTTCCTCCTTCTCCGGTTCTTAGGAAGATTGTACAACATTCAGGAAATAAAGAACAGCCCTTTCCCCTTCCTCCCTCTCCTCTCCTTTCCCTGGGTCTGGGGTCTCATTCCCTCCCCTGCTCCTCTTTCATCCTTTCCCCTGGCTTCCTCCTTCCCAGCCTCCTCCGTCTCCCCTGCCTCCCTTCTCTGTCCTCCTCTGCAACCATCCAGGGCATTGGCTGTGGCCTGAGACCTCCCAGTCCCTCTGGCCTGGGCCCCGGATGCTGGTGGGACTCCCTGGCTGGCACTCTGGAGACTGCAGCCCAGGCCTCAGGGCCAGCTGAGGAGGGTCCGTCTTCTAGGGCTCTCCTTACAGGAAGCCATCAGCAGAAAGCCTCTTGGAAAGGGACTCTGGGTTCTCCTAATATCGCCCCTCCCCACACAAAGACACAGCTCCAGAAGCCGCCCATCGATGGATCCCGACTCTTCAAACCCCCAGGACCTCCAGGTAGCATCTCGAATCAGACCAGGTGGCCCTGGGCTGCTGCCACCCACGGGGACTCTGGCTTCGTCCCGAGAGCCTGTTGTTCAGCACGTAGCAGCACAACCCCAGCAGCGACAGGCTGAGCACCCGGGCGGAACTCGGGTGGGCACCTATGAGTCCAGCCCTGCGTGAGCTGCCGTGGGGCACCTAGCACATCTGAGCAGAGGGCGCTAAGACGGAAGAGGGAAAGTGGAATAGAGGCCAGGGCCTCCGTGGCCTCCCCGCCTCCCACAGCTGGCAGGTGGCCTTCCGCCCCAGCTCCTGCCATGGAAAGCTTGTAATCAAGCTTCCCTTTGTGGATCTGGGACCCGGACAGGTCGCTTTCAGCCTCAGTTTCCTCTTATGTGCAAAGGGGTTAAATGCAGCCACAGATGCAGTAACCCTGTTAAAAGCATAGGAAACTTACGAGGCCATCGACTCTTACCAAAGGATGGAATGCACCCCCTTCCTGCCCCATTTGAAGTTCTTTAGGTGCCCGGCTATAATCCCAGCAGCTTGGAAGGCTGAGGCAGGAGGATTACAAGTTTGAGGCCAGCCTCAGCGACTTAGCGAGGCCCTAAGCAACTTGGCAAGACCCTGTTTCAAAGAAAATAATTAAAAATAAAAAGGGCTGGGGATGTGGCTCAGCTCAGTGGTTAAGCACCCCTGGAACCCTGGGATCCATCTATGGTACAAAAAAAAAAAGCTCTTCACAGCTCCAGGCCTGCTCCCTCCATCACTGCAGAGCCTCGCCACACCAGGGACCTCGCTACCTCTAAATGCAGGGGACATTTGCCTCTCCTGTCTGCCTGGCCTGGACCGGAGGCAGCTAAGGTTGTGGCTGGGCGTGAAGATTTAGGGCCACGTCTCCAGCTCTGCTTGTGGAAAGAGCAGCCCACCTCCTCTCTGAGCGGCCGCTCTCCCAGCTGTCCCTGGGGCCCCGAGTCCCTGGATGTGCACAATCAATGGACGTTGGATTGGATGGAAAATTGCCCGGGCAGAATGCAGTGCCATCTGGCATCGCAGACCCACCCAGCCTGCACAGGCACTAGCAAGCCGCGGATGGTGTGAGCCAGACGCAGAGGATGGGATCAGAAGAGGTGCTAGAAGTCAGAGTTCAAGTCCTCTGCCTGCAAGCCGCAGGAAACCAAGGATCAGAGAGGGCAAGACACTGACTTAACGCCACACAGCTAAGAAGGTGTCAGGTAGAGGATTCGAACTCCTGTCTGTGGCACTCCAGGATGTCAAGATAACTGTTCTTGCTTCCCCCAGGTCAGCCCCCGATGTGCCTAGCAGGCTGGGCCTGACTGTTGAAGAACAGCTGGGGTCTCCAAGAAGGGAGTCCGACCCCCTGGACAAAGCTGCCTCCTAGGAGACTCAGCAGAGCCTCCAGCCCCACGGCTTGAAAAGGGCTGCCAGGCTGGAATCCCAGGTGGCCTCTTGGGGACTCCTGTGATACCTGTGTGGTCTTGAACCCCAGAAGAATCAGCCTTTTTGGAGCCGTTTCAGAAGCTTGAATCCCAGCGGCCTCTTAGTTTTCTTTCTTTCTTTCTTTTTCTTATTAAAGAGAGAGGGACAGTGAGAGAGCGAGGAGAGAGAGAGAGAGAGAGAGA
>PVKS010029726.1:0-25097 GCA_004027875.1 Aplodontia rufa | reverse complement strand
GAATATATTGTATTTATACTTTTAGCATTTTTGAAGAATATGCGTATAGTTTTCCACAAGGACTGCATGAATTTATATTCCCACTAAGAATGTAGTCAGTTCTATTTTCTCTGCATCCTCACCAGCATTTACTACATTTTCTGTTTTGGATAATAAACATTCTAACTGGGATGAGATGGTATTTCATTGTGATTTAGAACAGCATTTCCCTAATGATTATTTTCATATACTTGTTATCCATTTATATGTCTCTTTTTTATAAATGTCTGTTTAGATCACTTTTAAATTTTTGAATAAGATTTTCCTTTATCTACTGATTTGAGTTCATTGTATACTATGGTTATTCATTCCGTATGAGACAAGTAGTTTTCAAATATTTTTCTCAACCTGCAAGCTGTCTCTTCATTCTAAATTTGTCTTTGCTATGCAGAAGTTAATATTCAAAATGAAAAAGGAAACATTACAAATGATAACACAAAATTCAAAAGACTAGAAGTAACTACTGTGAACAATTACACCTTAATAAATTTGAAAATCTACAAGAATTGGATAAACTTCTTGTGTGTACATATGAAATCTGTCAAGATTTAATAAAGAAGAAATTTAAACAGATGAAAAATAAGAATATTGAAGTAATAATTAAGTCTCCGATCAGACATAAATCCAAGAACAGATGGCTTCATTGCTGAATTCTACAAAACATTTAAGAATTAATTCCAATTCTTTTCAAACTATTCCAAAAAAATTGAAAAGAAGGGAAATTAGCCAAATTCATTCTATGAGGCCAGCATTCCCCTGAAGCTCAAAACAAAGTCAAAATCAAAAAAGCAAACTATACACCAATGTTCCTGATTACCATAAATCCAAAAAATTCTAGCAAATCAAATTCAACAACACAACAAAAAGATTATACACCATGATCAAATTGACTTGTCCCAGGGATGCAACATTGATTAAACATGTGCAAATTAATAAATAGTAAGTCACATCAACAGAATGAAGGACAAAAACCACATATAATCATCTCAATAGGTGAGGAAAAAAATTCAAAAATTCAGCATTCATTTATGATAAATATTAAAAAAATATGTAGAATGAATATTTCTCCATATAACAAAGGTGTATGTAATACATCTACAGTTGATGTTCCATTGAATGGGGAGAAAGTAAAAATGACCCTTTAATATCAGAGACAAGGTAAGGATCTCTACTTCTATTACTCTTATTCAACACAACATTGGAAGTCTTAGCCTGAGTGATTACCCAAAAGAAGGGCACCTTGACCTGGGGGTATATTTTAATGATAGAATAATTGCCTACTATATAAAAGGCCTGTGTCAATCCCCGGAATTGAAAAGAAAAAAAAAGGAGAAAGAAAAGCCCTGTTAATTGGAAAGAAAGAAGTTAACTTACAAAGTGATATATTTATATTTGAAAACCACATAGCCTCTGCTATGTACCCTCAGAGAGAACTGAATGTTTTCAACTGACAAGCGTCATTCGTATCCTCTAACAAAGGTTGTATGTGTGTGTATGTATGTATATGTGTGTGTGTGTGCGTGTGTATGTATAAAATCAAGTGTTCTGTGAGATTCACAGCAAAATATCATTCAATGAATACCTATTATTTTGAAAGTTGACCATATACATTTTCTACTGATATAGGTAAACACTTCTCATGATCTGTAAATCCAGATGAAAGTAGAATGTCAACAGATAATGATATACATTATCATATGATGTTTGGAGGAAGAAAAATTATCTACAAGGTACCTTCCTTTCTCCATGAAGAACATAAAGAATAGAGACCTTTAAAATAGGCTAATTATAAACTGTGGCTTCTTTGGCTTGAATTTACATTCTCTGTGACACGTCTTAGGAACATATGGTTTGGAGAAAAGGCATATGAAAAAAGTAAAATGTGTGACTCATTTTAAGGACAATCAGGTCATTTGACTAAAGGAATATAATATATGCAGTGTCAATAACACCATAACAAAAGTACCAGTTTTTAATTAAAAGGATTAAGATCATTATATATTTATATAGTTATATCAATCTAGTAATTTGCTCACATGACTAAGTGTATATTAAAATACATTTAAGTGAAATAAAAATAAATGACCATTGACAATAAGTGCTAAAGTGAAGGCTTTTTTTCCATTTCCTGTTGATTGCAAAGAAATACTTTCACCTGAAATATAACTCTTCTTGTGCGGCCAAAAGTCCTGTTAAAATGTTTAGTACTGATAAATAGGATACTGGGAATTGCATTGTATTAATTTGAGCTATCACTAAGCTTTAGATTGTCTCTGCAGTTTAGAGCTTTAGGAAATTTTTCTTCTTGCTTTGTCTTCTCTAAAAATTTAAATGTCTTGTGTTTATTGATGTCAAATATGCCCAGGTTTATGGCAGAATACACAGAAAATCTCCAGGAAGGAGTAATTCACTTTAAGAATTATAAAGCATTTTCTTTCAAGCAACAGGGAGATTCTGTTGATCGTATTTTCCATTTTTAAACAAAAGGAGAACCCCAATATTTTGCATGTTAATTTCTATCTTGAACACAGAATTTTGTAAACATATCCCTGGCATACGCCCACCCCCATTTTTTTTTGGAACAATGGTAGTTCAGTTCAAATTATCAAAATTAAATATGGATTTCAAGATTGTTTTCTTTTCTTTTAATTGTGTATTACAAAATAGTTGGCTGATACTACAAATAAAGCAATATCAGAGTGGAGACTTAGACATAGTAATTACAAACATCAGTTATATTTTGAGTAACTTTTTAATCTAAGGAATCTAATTCACATGTCTATAAGAGTGTCCACCAACATTTTATCTTTAAAACTTCAGGTAATCTTTGTAGAGTTTATATACCCATATACATGGATGAACTAAGAAGATATGTGATATGCTGCAGAAACTTTTAATTCAATACAAATTGCCCAAATTGTCAAGAACAGTTCAAGCTTACTATTATGTCTTTTTTCTGTTTGTGTGGTACTAGTGATTGAACCCAACGGTGCTATACCACTGAGTTATATCCCACCCCCCACCTTTGTTATTGTGAGACAGGGTCTTGCTAAGTTGCTGAGGCTGCCATCAAACTTGTGATCCTCCTCCCTCAGTTTCCCAAGTCCCTGAGATTACAGGCATGCACCACCACTACCAGCTTTAATTTTTCTTTACATAATAGCAGTTGAAACCAGAAGGATTCTGTTAAGAGATGAACAGCTGGAGCAAGTGTGAGCCTGAAGAGGCACTGGTGATAGAGAAAATGACAAAAACTCAGCCACATTACTCTGCCCATTCAACATAGTTTGCCACAGAGGTTTACAAACAGCGTATCCTTTATCCTGTATATTTGACACTATTTTTTTATTCCTTTGAAACTATACTCATCTTTGGATGTTGAATACTGGACCTATGTTTTTACCTGTCTTCTTCTGACTTTTATGGGTACTCGCTGACAAAAAAAAAGTCTATAAGAACTGCTCAATTCTAAATTACAATAAATTTAATATAAAAATTATACTAAAATTGATATAATTGCATTTTATTATACTTGCTATGCTTGAATGTTCTCCAGCTCAGATATGTTCTACATAAGCCAGTTTCCAATCCTCTCATTCCATCTCTATGCCTGCCCCATCTCATCCTTAGTAGGAGCTGGTTTACCTATAAACAGATAACAAAAATTGGTAGTGGTATTTAGAGTGAAAGTGCTAATTATGCATCAAATTTCCATTTAAAAATTGCAACTTGCCTTAAATAAGATAAACTATGTACCTAAATACCATGTGTACAAAATAGGATGGAAGACTATCTCATCACATAAGATTTAAGTAAAATTAATTTTTAAAAATCAAAAGAATAGTCTGCACTTGATATGAAAGTTCAGTTCAAATTTTCTAGAGAAGGCCTTTTAGGCTGGAGTATGTGGTGTATTTGTCTATTCTGCATAAGATTTATTCAACAAATCAGGCAAATTCAGCCTAACAAATAAACTATTTAACGCGAATTAGAAACTTTTGAAAAATGAATTTTCTAAGGATTGACTCCCTATATTTTTAACTTAGTAAACATTTCTATATTGTATGCTCTATACATGTCTGATACACACACATATACACAAATTTGAGCATTTTAATTTTAACAGAACAAAGAAATGACACTAATGTAGTGATTTTACTTGGCCTGAGATTACTTAATGGCATAATAATTCATTTATTTACTTGCACACACCAAAAACAAATGTACTTTAAGCCATAAATAGTATAAGTCTTGGGAATACAGATCCTCACAATTCAGTAGAAAGTGAAACAAACCAGGATGTTCTATTGCCCATAAGTACCATAAGCAAGGTTACTGCAAATGAAGAAATGGTGGAAATGTGGTCAGCTTTGTTCATAAGCATTAAAGAAAATATAAGAGACTGTATTCTGAGTGAATTATGAAATGTTAGTGGGAGAAAGTCAGGCTGTGAATAGAGAGTGTATTGTAGACCAAGACAAGCCACTGAAGTAACAATGTGTATTCAAGAAGTAACAAATTAATTTAATACATAAAACTAAGTTGGGAAAACAAGGAACCTGGGACGTGACAAGGTTGATGAAAAAACAAATATTGGATTAAGTATAACCTGAGTTATAGTACATAGAAGAGCGTCATTTATCATATACACAAATGAAAGTCATTGAATATTTTTGGAAATAAATGTTGCATTTGAAGTTTGCTTTTATCTCATTGAAAGCATCATAGTGGACAGATGCTAATAGAGTGTGCAGTTGTAGTCAACTTACTAGCCAAGCATTATGTTTTATTTTGTTTTTTAAAGACAAAAGAACAGTGAGAAGGAGAGATAGAGAGAGAGAGAAAGAGAGAGAGAGAGAGAGAGAGGAAAGGAAATAACTTTATTTAGTTTTTCAGGTGGCTTTCATTGCTCCAACACTTTGTTGTATACATGGTGCTGGTGTTCAAACCTAGGTCCTCATGTGTGCCGGGCAAGCACTGTAACTGCTGAGTCACTGCTCCAGGCATTAGTCAAACATTATGAAGAAAGAAAAAAAAATGTCAGAAGGAATAGGATAAATATGTAGCTGGCTCTGGATATACTAAATCACAGGGTTCTATAGAAAAATTAGCACAAATATTAGGATAAGAAGAGAATAAAATATTTTTATATTCTTGTTGATTATGAGTTCACTGTACTTGTCTGTGTCTTTTTCTGGGCTCTATTCTTTTCCAATGTTTATTTTTCTATTTTTTATCTAAATATTATACTGTTACTAATACGGATTTGCTATATATTTTGAAATCTGGAAATGTGTTTTCTCTAGCTATGTTCTTTCTCAAAATTACTGTGGCTCTGTAGGGCTTATTGTGGTTCCATATGAATTTTAAGGCTTTTAAAAATTTCTATAAAATGTCATTGTTCTTGTGATAGCAATTGCATTAAATGGGTAGATAATTTTAAGTACTATAGTCATTTTACCAATACTAAGTGTCCTAAAACATGGGAACAAGTTATCTTTATCCTTATGGTCTTTGTTAATTTTTATTGTCATTGTTATATGCTTTGCAGTATATGAGTTTTTCACTTCTTTGCTTAAAATTACTCCTAAGTGGACTGGAGCAGTGGCTCAGTGGTTAAAGTGCTTGCCTGGCATCCACAAGGATGAGGGTTCAAACCCCAGAATCACATATATAATGAAGTGTTGGAGCAATGAAAATCAGATGAAAAACTGAATAAAACTGATTCTTTCTCTCCCAGTGCCCCTTTCTTTAAAAAAAAAATTACTCCTAAGTACTTTTTTATCTTTGGTGTTATTTAAGTGGGAAAGTATTCTCAACAAAGTGTGGGAAATACTGGTTATTCACCTGCCAAAGAATGAGGTTGGACCCTTATTTTATACCATACACAAAACTCAACCAAAACATATTCAATATTTAAATAAGACCTGAGGTTGTCAAGCAGTTAGAAGAACAGATTAATGATACTCATCTTAGCAATTATTTTTGGGTTTGGATAGGACCAAAAAGCACAGACAAGAAAAGCAATAATACGGAAAAGGGGGATTGCATCAAACTAAAGAGATCTGAATAACAAAGGGCACAAGCAATAAAGTGAGCAGGTAATCTACAGAATGGGAGAGCATATTTGAAAGGCATACATCTGACTAGATGTTAACACTGGAAACACAACAGAAATGCAAAAAATCCAATAGCAAGAAAACAATTACCCTATTAAAAAGTAAACATAGCATTTGAATGGACATTTCTCCGAAGTAGTTATATAAATGGCCAGCAAGTTTTTGGAAAGATTCTCAATGGTAATTAACCAACCATTAGGGAAATTTAAATCAAAACCATAGTGAGATATAGTCTATCATATTCATAAAATAAAAAAAACGGTTCAGTGTTGATAGGCTATAGAAAAATTGGAAAATATGTTTTTTATGAGAATGTAAAATAGTTCATCTTCTATAGAAAACAGAATAGACATTCTTTAAAATTATAAAAATATAAGTTTAAATTGATTTAGCAGTCCCACTTTTCTGTGTACATCCAAAAGAACTAAAATCATGATCTTGAATAGATAACAGGATTCCTATGTTCATTATAGCATTTTTCACAATATCCAAGATGTGGAAACAACCCAAATGGCCAATGTCAGTTCAATGAATAAATACCCTATAGCACACAGTCCAGTGGAATACTATTCAACATTAAAAAAAAATATCCTGTCATATGGGATAACATGGATGAACCTAGGAGACATTATGCTAAATGCAATAAACCAGCAACAGAAAGACAAAAATGTCACATGATTCCATGTTCACAATCAATCTAAACATAGTGAAACCTTTGCCAACACATCACAGAATCTTGGTTGACAGGGGCCAGAGGCAGAGGGGCAAAGGAGAGTTACTACTCCATGAGTATGAAACTTCAGTTACACATGATGAATTAGTTTCAGAGACGACCTCCTCCTCAACCATATGCCTACAAATAACAGTGTTGCACACTACAAACTAGTTAAGAAAATGAATCTCATGTGTATTTTCACCACACCTAAGCACAAATAACCTGCTAATTTAGACACACATGTAAACGTCTGTTCTCAAATGAAGTAAAAGGAATAAGAATGTGTGAAGACACTCAGCAGAAGGAATAGAGAAAGCATGAGCAAACTTGTGAAGAAGGAAAAGTGAAGAACTAAACGTGGCAGCCAAGGTATTAGAATAGAGAAGACTGAATTCTACGTAATGAAAGCAGGGGGGCTGTAGATGGGGGACGCACCAGAACAAAAAGCTCTAGACTCCAGACATCTCTGAAGGAAATGGGATAATGTGAGACAGTAAGAGAAACTGGTAAATTATACCTGGAAACCTATCCCCAGCCCATGCAATTAAATAATTGCCCCTTGACCAGAAGATTGGAGAATTTACTCTCTGCAAAGTTTAAACTGAAATTTAAACTTGAATTGAAGAATCAAGGTTGAGTTGAGAGCAGAAAAATAATTCCAAATAGAAAGAAGTTGAGATAAAGAAAATCTATACATATTGACTGATAGGATATCCATGCATCTTTACAGATAATAGCTCAAAATTCTGGCCAGTATGTTTATAAATGTTAATTAAGATATTGAACTAAATATAGCACATCAATAAAACAAAAGACAAAATTTCAAAAACAGATACATAAAATATCAAAAGTCTTATATTTAAGTAGAAATGTTCAAAATGCTTTCAAAAATGCATGAATTGTATAAGATAACTGATTTCAGCTTAAATAAAATACCATTTAATGATGAAACACAGATATTGTAAATGGTTAACAGTACAGTGACTATTGAGAATTGAAATGAAGCAATAACTATACTTCTGAGATGGTAGTAAAAAGTAGGTCAAATGCAGGAAATCAAAGAGACTGACATGCTTATGTAATAGGATTCCTTATAATTCATTTATTTTATAATTTATGTAGCTGATCTTTCATGCATCAAAGATTACACTATTCAGTCCAAAAATGATTGTAAGAAAGTGCTATTTTTGAAGTAGACATACAAAACTCTCACAGATGTTAACTGTATTATTAACAGCTCAAGTTTAAGGTGAGAGTTAGAATGAATCCTCTGGAAGAAATAATGGTGATCAATCTACTTATATTACATAAATGTCATTTTGTTTGCCTTCTTTTATGATCTCTTCCATAGTTACAGATTAAGCATAAATCAAAACACATGAGGGCTAAATAAATATCCAAATTATTATTATCTCCTAGAATAATATTTTTAATATAATAACAATCAGGCTGAATAGTAATAAAAATATCAGGAATATATTTATTTTAAAATGTAATTTTTGTATACTGTGTAGTTTCTGTTTTAGTAAAATTCCAAAAGAGCTCTTAGATAAGCTGTCATCTTTTACATATATATCTTTCTGTATTCATTCAAAAACCTTATTCTATTCACCTGATGATTTTTAACTTCGGATTTCAAGAAATTCTCTTTATAGTTATAGCCACTAGGTTTATAGAAAGTAATTTTATCCCCAAATGAAATATCATCTATCTGCTTAGAGCCAGGTATATATTTTATTTCTAAACTGCAAAATTAATTTGTTAGTCCAAAAAAATTCCAATCAAAAATTCAAGACACCCATTTTTTAAAGAAATTAATAAGTTCATTCTGAAGTTTAAAGTAAGTGCTTATGACCTAGAAAATAAAAAGGAATTCTTTTAGAATTAGACTACATAAATAAAGCAACTTAATAATTACTATAATTATTTGCAGACATATATACATATGCAGATATACATATAGATATATTTGTGGAGAGAGAGAGCACAATACAAAAATGACATATTAATCTTCAATAAAGATGCTAAATTAGTAAAGTGGAGATATGTAACTCATACCATACACAAACATTGATCTAACATGAATCATTTACTTCATAAGAAGGTATTGCTTCCAGAAGAAAGTATAGCAAAGACTCCATGTTTCACTTATGGACAAAGATTTCTCAAGAAGCTTATAGTTGTACATACAACTGGTAGTAAAAATTGCTATTTTTTTTTTTTACTTTTTGAAGCACAAGTATAAAAAGGAAACATTTAGTCACACAAAAGAAGAACATATTTTAATACTTAAATTTTAAAAATCTTATGTGCAACACGTGACAAACTAATAACTCAGTAAGGGTAACATGGAAAACAGTAAAACCAGGCAAAATTCAGGACACTCCTCATAAATACATTGAAGTATTTTAGATAGAAAATGGAGCAAATGGAGCTCTCAGACTCTGCTAGAAGAAATTTAAAATGGTAAAAACACATTGAGTAACACTGGAATTTTGTGTATAGTACAAAATATACCTTTAGTGCATGAAAAAGGCCACAAAAAGAGTACACAGCAGCTTTCTCTGCACTAATCAAAAACAATTAGCATGCATATACCCCTCAACACGAGACTGGAGAAGGATTACAACTTGCGCATCTGTCCTCCACAGCATGGGGTCTGGGAGGGGAGGGGAGGGTTGCCAGGGAATTGAACCTGTTTTGGTCATTAGGATTACTGGCCTATGTAATGCAAATTCCTGAATGTCACTTTGGAACCAAATTACCTCTTTTACATTGGTTTAAAAGTTTTTGTCAGAAGATGAGTAGAAAGAAAAAAAGAAGGGTACTTCTTGATTAACACAAATTTTGGCATTTCTAGTTTCCTTCAAGTCAGTGATCCATAAAGTCTGGCTATAGGAATCAGTCATGAATTATGATCATCCACTAGTATATAGAATACCAAATGAAAACTTTTCTCTTCAAACTTTTAAAAATGTTTCCATTAATGCATTATGGTTATGCTTAATAAAGGAGTTCATGTTGACACAGTCATGCATGCATGGAATACAATTCAGTCCACGCTGTTGCCCCTTTCCGCCCCCTCCTCCTTCCCCTTGTCCCCCCTTTCCTACTGATATTCCATTTTTTAAGCATTATTTTAATTGGTACTCTATAGAAAGACAAAAAGGTGGAATGAACTGTGACATATTCTTGTATGTATATAGCATTGATTTCTCATTTTTATTCTGAATTTCCTCCCTTTACCTGTTCTTACTTTGTCCTCTTCTATCCCCTTCCTCTACTCCACTGGATCTCTGCTCTATTTTCATGGGATTCATCCTTCCCTACTTTCTCCCCTTATTTTACTCTAACTTCTGCATATTTCAAAATAGAACATTTGACCCTTGATTTTCTGAGTCTGGACTATTTCACTTAGCATGATGTTCAGCATTTCCTTCCAATTATCAGCAAATGACAATTCCATTCTTCTATATGACCAAGTAAAACTCCATTGCACACACTCCCACATTTTCTTTATTCATTCTTTTAAAATGTTTTATTATTAGTGCATTACAGGCACCTGACTAGTTTCATAACTTGGCTATTATGAATTTTGCTGCTGTAACCACTGATGTACCTGTATCATTATCATATACTAATTTAGGTCTTTTGGATAAATAACTGGGGCTTGGGATAACTGTGTTCAAAAGTTAAAAATACCATTTTTTCATTGCAATTATGTTTACTCTTAAGAAATCTTGTTACTTATTTCTTTACTTATGGCCCATATTTTCTCCTTTCAGGGAGATTTGCAATCTTTTGTTTTGGATGTATTTAAATTGTGTTATACTTTATATAGTTGCAACTCTACAGAATCTGTTAATTGGAAGTTTTATATTTTCTCTTACTTCTAGGAAAATTGTTATTCTTATTTATCCAATTACTCTTTCCTTTAGATTATCCGTTTTCTCTACTTCTGACATTTCTCTTAGAAAGATGCAGTCTGTATTCAGAATTTATAATTTTTCTCATTCTTTCCATAGATAACTTGTTAGGGAAACTTGTTCTCTAACCAGAATGCCTAGATTTGAATTACATTTCAATCATATACAAAATTTGTGACTTAAAACGATCTAACAAATGTATCTGCCCCAATTTCACCATCTGTACTTTGTTAAAAAAAAAAAAAATCACAGCAGCTCTTTCAACGGATCATTCCTAATTCATAACTTCAACTTTTACTCACCCACAATGTCTTGGTCACAGCCCAGCTGTTCCAGGACAATGGATAAGTTGTTGGAAGTCCAAATAAAGTGTTCAGAGGCAGTGTGGGAGACACTGATTTATTGGCAAAAGATTATAAGAGATCAGATACTGTTCCAAGTGGTGTTTAATGCTGACAGGTTAAACAGATCACCTCCATCTCTCATAGTGCTTTGTCAAGTAGTACCTTTTTTTTTTTTCTCATGGTGTTTTGCTCAGTTATGGATGGTTGGGTAAGTGACACATCCTTTTTTTTTTTTTTTTTTTTTTTTTTTTTTTTTGGTATCCTTCTATTTGTGCTCATCCCCACTTAAAGAGGGATTTTATATACTAGGCTGCAGAAGCAGTGACATCATCAGCATTAGCTTATCTGTATGACCCATACCCACGGGAATAGCTGTCTTGATTCATGTGTAAGAAAATTACTTTCTTATAGATATCAATAATTTTCCTTAATTCTCAGTTTGTCTAAGATAAACCCGTTGTCCTTTAACATAATGTGTACCTGGATTTTTTAGACCAGGCTCGATTTGGAGAAACAGAAAGAAGACATTCTGGAACATGGTGCTTTACTGTCCTCCTTTTTAGGGATGATGCACTCCATATCCTGAATGCTTATCTTTTCTAACACTTTCAGGTGGTATTATATTATATATGATATGATACATAGTTATATTTCCACAATATATCTAGAATTATATATGTATTATTTTTTAAAGAGGAAAAGAGAGAGAGAAAATCAATTTTATTTAGTTTTTCATGTGGCTTTTGTTGCTCTAAGACTTCATTTTGTGCCTGGTGCTGGGGTTCAAACCTGCGTCCCTGCACATATCAGGCAAGTGCCCTGACCACTAAGCCACCATTCCAACCCCTTAAGATTATATTTTAAAGAGTACATAGGCACTTCCTTGTGCTGTTATTAACATATCTAGCAACAGTTTACTATGAAATGTTACTTCTAATATTTGTTTTGTGTAGGTTTTTTAAAAATTAAGCCAAGTTTTGACTCTATCAGTATCATTTGTGGCAGCACAGTGTTGTTAAAACTCAGTGACATTATTGTTTAAGAGGAAAATACAACTCTCTTTATCTCTCTCCTCCCTCTCTCATTGTCCCTCTATTGCAAAATTTTTTTTAAATTAAAAAAAGGAGAAAGTGTAAGTTGGTAAAGTTACCAGGCAGTTTGACAGTTTGAATTACTCTTTATCTAACTTTTACTATGTTTCAATTAGTATGAGTTGTAGATGAAGATAAAGTGAGAAGTGTTTAGATTGGTGTATGTAATCCTTTTTAAGTGTAGCAACCAAACTAACTGTAGGAGAGGTGATACATCCTCTCCCAAGGAGAAGAACATATTTCCATACATAATGTTTGACTTTGTCATCTTAAGGTGTCAGTATCTTTAATTACAATAATTAAATTACATTGATTGAAAGGGTTCAATCCATATTTACAGAGGGTGGAGAGTTACTACATTTGTTTTTCTTTTTTTAGGGAGAAAAGAGCTTTAAAACAAAAATCTTACCAGTGTTGTGTTTAATCATTCTTAGTCACTAAACAGTACATTCCAGCAAAGCCTTCTCCATAGACATTTGTCTCTGCACTAAGTGGAAGGCATGATATTGGTGTCTTTCATAGTGGGTAAATTTATGTTTAAGTCCACAGGACAATTGTCTAGATGTGTCGATGGAAGGTGGATGTAGCTTTAATTTACCATCTGCTTTTATCGTACAAGGTGACTTTGTTATACATGTTACAGGAGACCAGCAGGAGAGAAAAGAGGCTTTTCAGTGTATATACAGGTATTTGTCTCATTTTGTTAACAGATTAACTATAAGGATGACATGTAGGGGGTGTTAATGCAGGCAAGTCTTGATTATTTAACAATACATAAGCAAATTAATAATTTTATGTGAGAATCTTATGTCCCTACAGTCCATGCCGAGATTCACAATACCACATGTTTTGTGCCAGTGGCCCCTTTGTTTTCTACAAAGAAAAGTAACACAGAGGTGAGGTTGTCATAAATTGCAAAGAAATGACACGTTCTTCCTTAGAGATTAAGTCTTGGGTTAGTAATTTTTACGTTTAGATTTATTTCCTTTATCTAAGGACTCACAATCCCACATAATCAGAGCCCTCTTTGTCATCTCTATGTCCAACAGTCTGTATGAGTTTCCTGTGGCAGGTCTTGCAGCACTGGTGACAGCAAATTAAGCAATGTTCCCATTTGTGCAGTGTAGGTGTCTTTTCTAAACACCATCACTTGAATCTAGATAGTGTTGTCAGGATTTTTCTGTTGATATCAGGTAGGCAGCAGGGCATATTCTGAAGCTATGCTTATGGATGGTCCTGATAGCCATCCATGATTCTTTGACCTATACTTTCAAGAATTCATCATTTACACTTATTGGTTGTTTTAGTGGGGCATTTATTCACATAATTAATCCGGTTGTAGCTGGGTAACAAGGTTAGTACATTCACATTTAGCCCATTTTTGTACCATGTGGCTGATAAGGTGTGCTTCCTTATTATTGTCTATGTCCATAGGGGCATCACACTCAGTGGCAAGCAAGGTAAGGTGTTATTTGGCTGCATTCTGTGAGGCCCTTTGCTAAGTATATCTGTAGCAGTCTAATGCATGTGTACATGCAAACGTGTGTGTGTGTCTGCTCATGTTAGGGCGAACGTGTGGGCTTTCCTCAGGGCGAGGGTCTGAGGAAGTCGTCCTTCTGCTGCTCTGCAGGGTGCCTCCCGTGTGGTGTCTACTGCATCAGATGAGGTGCTGCCCATGGCTGCTGCGTGGAACAGGCAAAGCAAGTCTCATACATATCACGTCTGAGTTTCTTCTTGGGAGCTCACATCTCTTAGTTATGGGGTGGAGGTGTGTGTGTGTGTGTGTGTGTGTGTGTGTGTGTGTGTCCTGTCTTTTAATGAAGACAGTCACATCTTTAGTGAGCACATTATTTAATCATCTGCTTTTCGATTGCCTATTGAAGGAGCATGGCTATGTATTGCCACATGACACACAATCAGTTTCAAATGTGGCAGTTGTTTTTGAATGTCTTTTTATGTCTTTCTAT
Organism: Aplodontia rufa; assembly: GCA_004027875.1. Lineage (NCBI taxonomy): Eukaryota > Metazoa > Chordata > Mammalia > Rodentia > Aplodontiidae > Aplodontia > Aplodontia rufa. The sequence continues at coordinate 10,896 of PVKS010029726.1, read as the reverse complement.
CCTTTGTAGCTGTGACCAAGGACCTAAGGCGACTCAGTTATTGAGTGCCTCTGTTGTTATTGGACCCACTTAAACCAATCTGGACTGCTAAAGCATCCAATTTATAAGGCTGTTTTTGTCAAAAATGCTCAAGTCTGGAAATTATTTATCAAAAAAAATTTTTTTTTGAGAAAAGGCCCCACGCTGCTCAAATTTCCAGTCTGACCAGGCTTTTTTTTTTTTTTTAACTAAATTATACAATGGTTTTAATATTTGTGTAAAGTATGGAATGGAGAGATGTTAACATCTTAACACTTCAAAGAAGGTGTGTGACTGGGTATTGAGAAAACTTGGACATTATCTATAAAAACAATGTCCAAATATTTGACAGACAGCCAAGGTCCCTGTAATCTGGAGGAGTTGACAGGCCATTCTTTGTCTTAGAGATATTCCACCAACATTTGCACCATTTTCTCTACCTGGGGAAAAGACTTATAAGTTAACATACACTATCAACATAATGAAATATTGATAATATGAGAGGTTTTGTACACCATGCCAGACCTGCTATCTCTATCCCTGTCATTTACTTGGGCTGTGTTAATATCCTGGGGGAATAGCACTAAAAGTTCATTGTTGCTCATCCCATGTGAAAGAAAATTGCTCCTGAGTTTTCTTATTGGGCTCTTGTGTTTTTTTTTTTTGTTGTTGTTGTTTGTTTGTATTTGCTTTTGTTTTGTTTTCTCTCTCTCTCTCTCTGACTTCAGATTTGTATTCTTAATCTCTTATTTCCTGATCTTTTCAGTTTCCCCATCTCAGTTACAGTCTGTATTGTTCAAGAAACAGGAAGGCCCTCTACAAGACTCATAATTGATACCAAAGCTTCATAATATTGTATAGAAACTGAAGAATGATGTCTTACTTTTGCTATGAAAGTTTTGTTAACAGACTCACTGTAATCTATACCATCCCTAACTTTTTAGCATATAATTAATTTTTTCATGAATTTCTGTCTCAGAGGAACCATGAGTAATTCTTTCATATTGGGACAAATATTTTTACTAGCAGCTATCAGTCAGGGAAATAAAGAAATGGCAGATGCATCATTAACAGCTGAGTGTAAATGTTGCCACAGAGTAGGTTGTGTGGTAGCTGAGGTGATTTTGCTCATGTTGATAGACAACAGCCATACTGACACTTTTTCCTGGCTTTTTGTCTAAAGTTATTTTATTACCAAAGTAGCAGCAGCTTAATCTCTCATAGAGAAATATATGTCCTGGTCAGGAAGGGTCAGATCCGTAATATCCACTCCCAACAGCAGTGGTTGATGTCTTTATCTTTGAGTTATGAACAATCTGGCCCCTGACACTGGCACTCTGAACAGTTTGTCCCAGTTCTCTTGAGTAACCACCACCTTGTGCTAGCTTGTGCTAAGTATTTACCTTTCAGTTTAGCAAAAGAGTAGGCTCAAGTTTTCCAATTTTTATCAGCACTCCACTCTTTACACATGAAAGGAATTGCTCAGTATTCCCTGCTTGAGGTGAACACACTTCACACTCCAGTTTTAACTCCTGTAACTCCTTATTAAGGTCTTAGGCCTGCAGTTCTGCCTTTTTTATTGTCCCCACTCTCATGTGGAAGAGCCTCCCACAGTAGCTGCTATCTTACACAACTCTTTCTTTTTTCAAAGATCAAATTCTCAATGAATTGCCCCTAGTCCTTGGGGTAATTTGGGGAACATAACCATACTAATGTTTTGACTCCAAACTATCCACAAAAACCACCACCCCTGCCCACACAGAGGTGGAAGGCCATTTCAGGAGTTCCTCCCACACATGCTTCTTCTCAACTGCCACAGTCCTTGCACTTGCAAGGTTCTCTTTGGCATTTTGCCTCACACACTGTCTCATCCACAACCCAGTTTTGTCAGGGAAGTGGACTCAGAGAAGGAAAGCCAAAGAAAGTGGGCGGATACAGCACTGGAGACATATGATTTAGTCAAGAAAGCTTATTGGAGATCTGAGACTACTTAAAGAACCAGTCAGTCTCAACAGGCTGACAGTACCTCAGCCCCTCAGGCTGCTTTAACAAGCACAGCTTTCTCTCCCTTATGGTATTTTTCCAAGTGGCAGCCAGCTGCATGAGTGACACTGATCTTTTCCACAGTGCCATAGTTCCATGCTCATCCCAATTCAGAGATGGATTTTAATGTTGGGCTGCAGAAGCAATGACATCATCAGCATTGCCTTGTTTATATGACCAGCATCCCAAGGAGCAACACTCCTGCTTACGTGCAAGCGAGTAGTTTTTCACAGATAATACCAATTTGCCTTGCACACATAAGAGAATGCCCACTGTCCATCAAGATAACACGTATCTGGAATTTCTGGCTCAGTCTTTCTCTCAATGTTCTCTTTACTTGGCTACATTATTTGGAAAAGAAAGGAAACATTTGAGGACATGGTGTCTTCATGATCCCCTTTTATTTAGAATGATACAAAAAGAGATATCAAGATATTAATGGGTACAGCTTGAATCCTCTATAACTCACTGTGACAAGCAACTATTTGTCCAAACCTCTGTCATCCTCATCAGCCATTGACATTTCCATCTATTATTATAAGTTCCTGTCTGATTCTATACCCTACCAGGTGCTTGAACTTCTTCATAAGAGTCCCTGTACTTTGTGTTTGGGTAGGCAATGGGTATCTTCAGAGTTTGCAGTAGTGGGCTAGCATTTCAAGTGCTTGTTTAATTCACTTTTTTTTAATAGAGAGGAAGAGAGAATCAATTTTATTTAGTTTTCCATGTGACTTTTATTGCTCCAATACTTTGTTGTATACATGGTGCTGGGGTTCGAGCCTGCATCCTCGCACATGCCAGGAAAGCACCATAAGCACTATTCCACCTATTTATTTCACTTTTAGTAGAACAGATGTCAACAATCTCCCAATGTAGTTCTCCTAACTTATAATTTGAAAATAGTGATTTTAGGCCAAGATAATGGTTTCTTGTTATTCTGTTGTTCTGGTGTATGGCACTATTATTCTATTATATTTTGGTTCTCCTTTGCTTCCAAAATGGGATTCTTACATCTTTATTACCCAAGAATGAATTCATAACTGCACTCTGAATAATATTAGATGTCATGTACATCTGTAGATAATACTAAGGTAGATACAGTGCTCAAAAGCTGCACTCTCTGTAAAAAAAAAGTTATAACAATATTTTTAAAATTTGAAGACATAAAACTTAATTTAAAGTTTTTGCCCTTGGATTAATATCACTATTAATTGTCTACATTTCTTAGGATATCACACACAAACCTTTTTTTTAAGTATTTTTTTTAAGAGAGAGGGATAGTGAGAGAGACAGAGAAAGAGAGAAACAACTTTATTTAGTTTTTCACATGGCCTTAGTTGCTCCAACACTCAGTTGTGTACGTGGTACTGGGGTTTGAACCCGGGTCCTCGTGCTTGCCAGGCAAGCACCAAAACCGCTGAGCCACCGCTCCAGCACCCCCCACACAAACTTTTGAAATTGTTTTTAGCCTTCATCTACTCAAAGGTCCAAATATTCTTCATTAATTACCTAAACATTTAAAATTCTATCCAAGTTCATCTTCTGATATATCTTCTGTCCCAACATGGTTATTGATTCAATATTTAAACATCCTCTTTTAAGGAATCAATAACTAATGTTTACCTCAATTTTCATGGTGCTTATTATAATTTAGTTTGAACAGAATTACTTCTATAACTAATATTAATAGTTAAAATGAACATTTACAAAACACAGAAAAAAATACATTTATTTTTCATTTGATTCTTACCTAGAAAACCAAATAGTGTTACATATTTTCACATATGAAAAATTGTGCCTTAGTAAGATCACTAGTAATTCATATACCTGAGAATTTCTTGCCTCAAATTAAAAAACTCAATGCCCAAAACCTTTGATTTTCATCCAAACTGATTATATAATGTTTAACATTACTTTTTTCTTACAAGAAAAGTCCTAAATTTATTGATAAGAAATTTCTTGATTCTAGGGTAGTTATCATACTGCTATCCAATTATAACTTTACATGAAACATTATATCAAACCAATTATATTTCTTTACTAAAGCTGAGCTTATTATTTCTTGGAGAAACTTATTTTTCTAGTTCTGAATGCTGATTGACCTGAGATCACTCATTCACATTTTACCCATGAGATGTTATAAATTTCAGTTTTGGTTGGAGTAGTCAAAGAAATGAGGCTGTTTCCTATTTCTACATTGATCCATGGTTTAACCTTCTTATGGTGGAACACAAAGCAACCAAGTAAATACAAGTTTCAAAAGATACACCCAATATTTAAAGGTAGTTTCCATTGTGTGTTGTTCTACTATTTTGATTTATATTTATTTTGATCAGTATAATAATTGTGCCAAAACTCTTCTGAGCTAATAAAAGATAGTAATTTTATTATAAAATTCAAAAATTAGTGCAACCATTTATAATTTATTTAGAAACTAAATGCTTTTTTATGGATTGAAGATGTCATTTTCCTCCACCCAAATGTATTATGTGGACTAATCTTCATTTCAGTAATGTTCCTACTATTACTTTGTATAACATGATAAATGGAAAAGGAAGCAAGATGATCTTAAAGCACATATTATTGAAAAATATTCCGCAGAAGATGAAATTAAGTGATAGGTTAAAGATTTGATGTTCTGGTTAAAATTATTCCAAAATGTGGGACAAACCATTGCTGTTGGAGAAGCTGATTTTATTCTTCCAAGTGCTGTTATTTCAGGCTTCTTTGTCCATCTGGGTAGCTATATCTGTTTCTTCCTCAATGACTAAATAGATAAGATCTCACTTCCACAGTATGAATAAAATTACTGCCATTCCTCCAAAGTGTTTAATATCTTATGTATTTTGTTTAAAATTTATTATTATATTCAGCCTTGTTTCTGAATTAGCATTATTTCCTTTTAGATAAAACCTTGAAAATCAGTAACTTTCATTCTAACCACTCCCACAAATAATTATCACAAATATTGATAATTTTTAAAATTTTGGGCTTGCAGTGGATGATTTCTGATTTTCTTCCCTTTCTCTAATTAAGATGTCAAATATTTTATTCTGTCTAATTAACCATACCTTTCAAAAATGCATGTGATTTCTGGAAGGCCATGCAATAAATATCAACAGAAAGTTCTTAAGAAGATACAAATGAATGTTTCTGAGTACTCACAATGGAATCATAACCAAAGGAAGAGTACGGAATCACCAATATGTATAAATCCAAATTAATACATATCTTTATTTTGCAAATGTGTGTATAATTTTTCTTTTGCAGCATAAGCTATCACTTACACATTTAGCAGTGTAAGACAGCAAAAACAAAAACGAACGAGCAAAAAAAGTGATGTCTCAAAGTTTCCGTGGGTCAGGAGTCTGGGTACATGTTAATAGAGTTTTGTAGTCTGACCTCACCAGGCTGAAATGAAGGTATTAGCTGCAATTATACAATTCTTATATCACTGTAGAGATTTTCTTCCAAAATCACAAGTTTTTAGCAAACTTTATTTCCTTGCTGTTTGAGTGATATCCAGATTTTGTCATTGGCTATTGACCGAAGAACACTTTTAACTCCTAAAGGTCACCTGTGCCTGTTTCCCACATTGTCCTTCAAGGAAATTCGCATGACTGCTTTCCTCAAAGAGAAGAGGAAAGCATCTGCTGTCACTTTACCTCTCTTGTCAGGGCTCATTCTATTAGTTCAGACAGAGTCTGCTGCATTGAGACTTTAATCACATATGAAAAAAAATCCTTTTATTCTACATGATAATGTAATTGTGGGAATGATATCCAATTGGACTTACAGGCACTTCCCACACTTTAGTGAAGGAAATACAGTTGGGTGGGCTCTCCAGGGGAAAAGAAACCTTGAGATACATTTCAGAACCCTGCGTGCCATACAGGTCTCACCTTAATTTCAGAACCAGAATCCTAACTTCTGTCTTATGCACCATAGGTGTGAGTGTGTTCTCTTCTATATTGGTCCCTGTTGATTATGATCTGATTGGTGTGGCCAATCATCCTGGGCAATGGAGTTTCCCAGAACATAAAACTTTCATTGCTAATGCGCTATGAAACCCTGGCAAGCTGGGATTGTGTTTCACTCCTGTTTGTTTTCCTTAGTTCAAAAAACAAGTTGACCACTGCTATCATTTTGTGTGTTTTGCAAAGAAGCAGGGCTTTGCAAAGGCAGTCGATTTAAGTTTTTTTTTAATGTTCCACTTTTGATCTTACAAATAGTGGAGAAAGTTGCAGGCTCATCAGTGTAAAACCAAGGAATGGCCGTTATGCTCCACACAGCTAGAGAAACATGTTAGGAAACAAGTATGCTAATCATTTCCAAAACAATATAATTAATGTGAAAAGAGTTAAATTTCTTTGAAGGATTTGTCAATTCTTTCTTTTCTAGATTAATAGCTGATTACCTGATTCCCTTGTCTGTTTTAGTATTCAGTCTATTTGGTTTCATGTTTCATGAAGAAAGATTCTTGGATACTCACACGAAAAGGAATGTGTGTAGTTTCAATCTTGCTTTCTTTATGAAAGGAAAGGAAAATCCCAGAAGTCTCAAAATCACACTTTGAGAGCTTATACCTCAACAGTGTGAGCACAGCATGGATTCTAATACCTGTAAACAAAGGTAGCAATCAATTTAGGTATAAATTGCCAGGAGTGATAATGGACACAGCCACTACTGAAAATATTGGCCAAATGTCACAGAGATGGTTTGAATGAATTCTGTGACCCAGTTGAGGTCTTGAATAGAATGAGCTCCTCATGAGATTTTGGAAATGAGTATTGAACATGCATGGGTATAAGGTCATAATTAATGCTAATGTGAGACACAGGAACACTAAATGAGAAATTAGATTCAAATTAGGTAGTAGATTTAGAACCAGGGAAGATTTTAATGTTCTCAGCAATGGCCAACACAAATTTGCTTCGAAAGGATTGTTCAGAATCCATAATAGGACCTATTACCATAGAATATAAGTCTCCTAATACAAAAAGAACATAACTTTTAAAAAGCAATGTATTTGAGGGAGCAAACCACCATAAAGAGGACCAGAATTCACTGAGGCACACACAGAAACATATACTCAAACACAAGGGGAAAACTAAGTTTGATATGCTTGGTAGTCATGTTTAAAGTACAACAAAGAAACAAAAACTAAGAAAACCAGCCGACTATATAAAACATTTGAACAAATTAGCTAAATAAATATTATATTAAAATACAGTTAATAAAATTAAAACATATACACCCATACTCCCATTAAATACTTAGAAAATGTCTTTAGCTACAGTGTAGAAATAACTGAAAGGATGTCTGGGGGTAGTTTTTTGGTAGAGGATTTGCTTACCTATGCACTAGACACTAGGTTCAAAACCCAGCACTAAAAAAGTAAAAATAAAATAAAAAGAAATACCTGAAATGTGAAATCAAATACAGGTCTGAAGAAAACTCTTAGAAGATAGCACAGAGAGAAAACAAAATAAAAGTCCTAGGATATATCCATCAATAATCCCAAAAAGAGAAAAAGAGAAAGAGAATGTAACAAAGTTTAAGGACTGAGAAAGGTCATGAAATATTAAAGTTTAGTCCCACCCAGGGTGAAATAGTAGCATTGATCTTCAAGGAGACATGTGAAAGGGCTGGAAAGGAGGCTCAGAGGTTGAGGAGAATGCCTGGCATGTGCAAGGACCCATGTTTGAACCCCAGCACCACATATACAAGTCAGTATTAGAGAAAAGAAGGCCAGATGAGAAAATAAAAGTTGATTCTCTCTCTCTCTTTCACTTAAAAAAAAATTTTTAAATGAAAGAAAAAGAAATGCATTGAAGACAAACAAGGAGGACCACTCAATGAAAATAGTCTCTTCATCATAATAAATAATGTTATAAGACAAACACACAACAGCATTAAAGCCCAAAACTTTAAAGTTAATCTAAATTCCAATCCAGTTATAGTATTATGAAAACCACATTGAGTTTATGATTATAGTCTCTGAAAGAATAGTAACATTAGTAAACATAAAAAATGACAACTTTAATTTTAATACAACTGATAAGTAAGTCCTGTTTTCTTCTTTTAAAGCAAAGATTTAAGCACAATTAGAAACCATTATCAAGTTCTCTTCCTTGCTTACTAAAGATGTGTATTCATTGTACCTGGAAAATTTTATAGGAAGATATAAGTTTAAATAAGTTTACTCTTTACTTTGGGAATTTGTTGGGGGGTAAAACACACTTAAATGAATATCACTTGGTTCAATTTTTCAGTATACACAATCAAATAAAACTGTTTACTCCCTTTGTTCTCCAATCTATTGCTTCAAAATTCTTGCCTTGCTGGTTCCACCAATTTAAAACTCTAACATCATAATGTTTTCTGAATCCTTATCAACCCCTTATATTGAAAGACTTGCCTTAAACCAGATTCCCAAAACCCATCAATATCCTGACTTTTCTCTTCACCTCTGAGACCTGCTAAGCATCTGTCAAGTTATTTATCTCCTTTACCATGGTCAGAATAAACACAGCTTCACCTTCTTATCAGGTTGTCTTGGTGGTATTTTCAGGGAGCAAGTAAGTAACTGACAGGAGGCAGCAATCAGCATGAGGTCTGAGGAATAGCAGTAATTTGATAGGACTGAAGTACAATACTTTAAAAAAAAATATGTCAGGAGATGAAATTGTAACAATAGACCAGAATCCAGTTCTGAATGGTTCTAAATGTCATTCTTAAGAACCTGAGCACTGGTCTGAAACAATAGGCTAGCACATAAAGAGGATGTCTTAGCTATTTTGTTTGTTCCTTTACACTCTTTAGGAAGATCACTTGGAAAGCTAAGAAAAATATAGTCCAGTAGAAACATTAATTTAAAAATGGAAACACCACAAATGATATGAGATGTGATTTCAATTACATTTAATCCAAGTGGAATGACTTAATGTTCCTATGTTAAGTCATTTATGATATGGAAAATAAATACTTTATAATTCTGACTTAAAGGAAATTTTAGTATGATACATTTTCTTTCATAAATATATCCAGAAAAGCTAACAAATATTGATTGCTTTCCATAAATTTTAAAGCATAACATATTTTAGAGTATTTACCACAATAAATATGCTAGCCTCTTCAAACTCGACGATTAGCTTCCCAAATAAAAACTTTAATGCAAATGCCTATATCTTGAAGAAGTCTCATTACTACCACAAGGAAACTAAGGAATGTAATTTTCATAAACATATGCTTCGTACTAATATTTATAAAATAAAATATTATAATTGGCATATTTTGGATGTTTATTCAGTATCATATATATATATTTTTATATACTCAAAATATGAAGAATAATAAATGGAATAAAATATTCACAGTGAAGTTTTCAGCAGCTTTCTGCTTCTGAGTCTTGCAAAATATGTGAATGGTTGCTACAGCATTCACATCAAGTAATCTGGTATGTCATTTAAAGTTAAGTATATAAAACAAAACATTAGTTGTTTCAGGAATGGGGAAGTCAAGGTGGAATTAACTGGATAGGATGTGAAGGTTGCAGTTAGGATGAAGGAAATGCTCTGTATCTACAGAGGCATCAGGGTGACACAGTGTGTGCACACGACAAAACATGGCAAATAAAAAACTCCTGAAAGTCCATGACTTCATTGTTTGTGAAGGATACATCAAAAGGTGAACAGAAAGAATTTACGGTGATATGGAGATATATTATGATACAACAAATTAAAATTTTAAAGGTGAAAAATGGATGAAAAATCCATGGAATAAGATAAAATTAAGACTAGATTGGATTTAATTCTTGACTATGTAACAATCTCATTAAATAGTCTAAAATGGATGAGATTTGTACTACTTCTTTTAAAAAGAAATGCTAATAATAATAATAATAACAATAATAACTATATCTGATGAGTTACTGGAATGTATTAGAGTATCTGTTAACAAAAAAGTCTCTTTTGAATAGAGTAGGTAATTTTAATTGGTGCATTATACTTCTATATAATAGTTGGATACTTTATGACATATTCATATAGTATATAACATAATCTGATGAAATTAATTCTCTAATTCCTCTCTTAGCTCCTTTCTTCCCACCCTCTGAGCTCATTCCTCTACCCTGCTGATATTCTCTATTTCCTTTTTAGGGAAAGGGAAAGTGAGAGAGAGAGAAAGAGAGAACCAATTTTTATTTAGTTTTTCATGTGGCTTTTGTTGCTCTGATACTTCATTGTATACGTGATGCTAGGTTTTGAACCTGCATGCTTGCCCATGCCAGGCAAGCACCATAACCACTGAGCCATCACTTCAGCCCCTATATTCTCTATTTTTATGATGTTGCCTTTTATCCTTTTTATCTCTAATTTCCACATATGAGAAAAATATTACAACCCTGGAGTTTCTGACAGTCTGGATTATTTCATTTCATATGATATGCTCTAAATCCATCCATTCTTCTGAAAATAGCATGATTTCATTCTTTAATAACAAAATAAATTTCATTGTGTGTTTATAGCATATTTTCTTCATACATCTTCTGATGGAAACTGAGGCTAGTTCCACAGTTTGTTTATTATGAATTGCACTGCTACAAAGATGGGTCTGCATATATATTTTTTTTAATTTTTATTTTTATTTTTGAACAACCTTACAAGATTTTAACAAATTAATATAAAATGTGTATAAAATGTGTAAATATTCTGGATATTGCAATTATCCCCAGGAGTGCCCCCCCCAATTACCCTCCCTTATCCCTCCCTTCCCTTTCCCTTTATAACTCTAAAAAAAGGTATTAGATTGTAAAGCATTACATCTTGTCTG
>PVKS010029725.1:0-25070 GCA_004027875.1 Aplodontia rufa | reverse complement strand
GCAATATCTATGTTCATAACAGCACAATTTACTATTGCTAGGCTATGGAAACAACCCAGATGTCCCTCACTGGAAGAATGGATTCAAAAACTGTAGTACATTTATACCATGGAGTTTTACACAGCAATTAGAAACAATGATATTGCAGCCTTCGAAGGTAAATGGATGGCTATGGAAGAGATCATGCTGAGTAAAATCAGCTTAACCCAGAGAACTAAGGGTTGATTATCTCCACTCATCTGTGGAGGTAGGGATTAGACCCTGGACAGTGAGAAAGTTGGTCTATTATCATGTGTTAAATCCAGATAAGGTGTAATGTTATACAACCTAATACTTTTTTAGAGATATTGTGGGAAGGGGAAGGGTGGGATAAGGGAGGGTAATTGGGGGGGCACTCCTGGGGGTAATTGCAATTTCCAGAATATATACACATTTTATATTATTTTGTTAAAAACTTGTATGGTTGTTCAAAAATAAAAAAATGCATATATTAAAAAAAGAAATAAAATTTATAATCAATGAAAAAAAAGAATTTGGGAAAACTAGAAGAAATCAATAAATTTCTTGACACCTATAGTTTGTCAAAACTGAAATGTGAGGACATAAATAAAATAGATTGGTAAGAAGTAATGAGATTAAATCAGTAATAAAAAAAGAAAAAGTCCAGGAACAAATGGTTTCTCTACTGAATTTTAATCCACTGTTAAAGAAGAACTAATGCCAATACTTCTCAATGAATTGAAAGGGATGGAATCTTTCTAAACTCATTTGATGTGGTCATCATTCTCTGTAACCAAAAGAAGAAAAGGCTATAACAAATATGAAAACTACAAATCAATATCATTTATGAATATACAGGCAAATACTCTCAAAAATTACTTGCAAATTGAGTTGAAGAGCATATCAAAAAGACCTTTCATCGGGGCTGGAGAGGTGGCTCAGTGATTTCGGTGCTTGCCTGGAGACCATGAGGACCTGAGTTCAAACCCCAGCACCAGGTACACAACTAAGTGTTGGAGCAACGAAGGCCTTGTGAAAAACTAAATAAAGTTGATTCTCTCTTTGTCTGTCTCTCTCACTATTCCTCTCTTAAAAAAAAAAAAAAGACCTTTCATCAAAATCATGAATTTGGCTTCATGCCAGGGTGGTTTAACATATGCAAGTTGATAAATGTAACAAATCACATCAACAGAATAAAGGATAAGAATAATATGATAATCACAATAAATCCAGGAATAGCATTAGATAAAATTCAACATCCCTAATGATGAAAATCCTGAAGAAATTAGATATGGAAGGATTGTATATTTCAACAAAATAGAATCTATCTATGATAAGCCCACAGCCAACACCATAATGAATGGGTAAAAGCTGAAAGCATTTCCTCTAAGATGAGGAATTGACACAAAGATGTGTACTCTCGCTGCTTGTATTCAATACAGTACTGTAAGTTTTAGCCCAAGTTTTTGCAAGAGAAGGAAATAAAATGCATGAAAATAGGAATCAAGGAACACAAATTATCCCTGTTTTTTTTTTACATACACTCTACCAAAGAACAATTAGAACTGATAAATGAATTCAGGAAAATTGTAGCATCCAAAATCAACATGCAAAACCAAGTAGTTTTTCTAGACACTAGTATTAGTTAGCTTTCCATCACTGTGACAAAATACCTGAGAAAATATACAAAAAAGAGGAAGATTTATTTTGGATCACCGCTTCAGAGGTTCAGACCATAGTCACTCAGTTCCATTTTTTTCTGGGCCTGTGGTGAGGCAGAACATACTGGTAGGGGATCTATGGTGGGGCAAAGTTTTTTATCTTATGGTAGCCAGGAGAGAGGAATGGGACTGGAAAGAGCCAGAGACAAAATATATCTTTTAACAGCACTTCCCCTATGAGTTACTTCCTCCAATTAGATCCCCAATTCCTAACATCTCCGGCACCCTGATAGCACATTAAGTTATATATCCATAAATGTATTAATATATGCATGAATTCACAATCCAATCATCTTCAAAGGCCCCAAACCAAATACTGATAAAATGAGGACCAAGTCTTTAATACATTCCTTTGATGGACATTCCAGATCTAAACAGTAAAAATACTAATAACAAACTTTTCTGAGAAAGAAATTATCAAAACTATCCTATTTACAATAGCTTCAAAAACCAAAATCATAACAAAATTTTGGAATAAATTCAATCAAGGAAGTAAAAAGATATCTGCAATGAAAAGTACAAAACACTTATGAAAGAAATTGTGGAAGACACAAGAAAACAGAAAGACCAGAGAAACAAACTGAAAGAATTAATATGGTTAAAATATTCACATTACTCAAAATGATTTAAGATTTAATACAATCCTTATGAATATGCCAATAAGATACTTTACAGAGTCAAAAAAAACTACCTCTAACTCATATGTAAGCACAAAAGACCCCAAATAATGAAAGCAAACTTCACAAAACGAACAAATGTAGAGACAGTGCAATACGTGATTTCAAGACACCTTACATAGTCATAATAACTAAAACAACAAGGAATTGGAATAGAAACAGACATATAGACCAAAGGAAAGAATAGAGATCCCAGAAAAAAATCCCATGCAATTACAGTTAACTAATTCTTGACAAAAGTGCCAAGAAATATACATTTTGGGGAAAGGACAGCCTCTTCAACAAATGGTGAAGATTAGATATCCACATGCTGAAGATTGAAATCCGACTCCTCTCTTACCCTGTACAAAAATCAACTCAAAATGAGTCAAACACCTAAATTTAAGACTTGAAACTCAGAAATTGTATAAGAGAACATAGAAGTAACACTTCAAGACATTGGTACAGGTATTGGTTTTCTGGACAGGAGCCAAACACACAGGAAACAAAACCAAAAACTGACAAATGGGATTATATCCAACTAAAAATCTTCTTTAGAGGATAGGAAACAATGAATGAAGAAAAAACATAAAGAATGGGAGTAAATATTTGCCAACTATTCATCTGAAAGAAGGTTAAAAAATTTGATGAAAAATATCTTTCTTTTTTTCCCTCCCTCCCTCTCTTTCCCCTCTCTCTTCCTTCCTTCTTTCCTTCCTTCCTTTCTTTCTTTTTTCTCCCTGCCCCCCCTTAGCTAAATGTACTTGGCTTTTAAACAAAAAAGGAGAAAAGTTTTCCAGTTTGATCCATAAGTGCTCTCAGTTAAGAGATATGCAGAGAGTTCCTTTCTCTTCCTTCAGTAACTAATGGAAATTCATTATTAAAAACACTGGAAGTGACAGTGCATTTGTTTCATTTGAAGGAGTCGGTTTGACAAATTTATCAGGAATGCTGAGAGCAGTTTTCTTTTCATTACTTCATATTAATTGGGTTCCACCTATTCTTCCTTATACTTTCAGATTTTAGTTGTTTCACAGAGTGGGAAGACCGTTACCTTTTTTCCTCACCATTTCTTTTTTTTTTTTTAAGAGAGAGAGAGAGAGAAGAAAAAGGAGAGAGAGAAAAAGAGACAACCAATTTTACTTAATTTTAAATGTAATTTTCGTTGCTCTGACACTTAGTTGTATATGTGGTGCTGGGATTCAAATCTGGGTCCTCATGCATGCCAGGCAAGTGTCACAGCACTGAGCCATTGCTCCAACCCTTTCCTCAGTGCTTCATGTAAATTATCAGTTGCTGTTTCCTATGATAAAAATGGACCCTAATGGAAGACATGCCAACCAGAGCTAGTCTACAAGTTGTGACAAGAGTATTTAAGTGCCCAGAGAATCAATTCCAAGGATAGTCACGGAAACTGAGCCAGATAGTGGACTTACCATGGCTTTTTATGTAACCCAATATTTTGCCCCATGGCTAAATCAAGGAACAATGAAGCTACCCCTGCTATATTTGTTCTTATTTAAAAGCAGGTAGAGGGGCTAGAGGTATAGGTCAGTAGTACAGCATGTGTTTAGCAAGGTTAAGGCTCTGGGTTCAAACCACAGCACCAAAATAAATTTAAAAAAAATAAATAAAAACAGGTAGAGGGCTGCAGAGAGAAAGGCATACATATATCAATAGTATATACGCTCTGGTATCCATGGCTTTAATCAATCTGAAAGATAAGGACTAAAAGATGACTTAGAACCCAACTGGAACTAGTGGAAAACATTACCATTGGGGCAGTAAAGTATTGACTATCCAGAAGCAATGAATTGATGCTATGACAGAAATGTTTGTCCCAAAACTCTTAATACCTACTACACTTTTACATTTATACATGTTATTATTTAGTATCTAATCCCAGATAACACTTTTTTCTTGCATAAAAAATGGGAATGAATACTTACCTTAAATTTGATTTGCTGTTTTCACATTTTATAAAAGTGGCACTGTTGTATGTTGACATTTTGATCACTCAGGGGTAGGGAGGAGCTAGAGTTGTCATATCCCAAATCTAAAAGTAAAAATCTTTGTTACCAGGGGAGTACCTGGGGCAGACAATCGGAAACAGGTTATTGATGCTGATGCCCCATCTTTTACCTTTTTTATTAAGCTATTGACAAATCAGAAATGCCAACAATGGCGATTGACTTGGACATGTACCAAGGAAGACCTTAGGATGGAGATGGAAAAAATTATGCCAAGTGAAATATCCCAAACTCAGAGACTCAAGGGCCAAATGTTTTCTCTCATTTGTGGAAGCTAGAAGACAATCAGAAAGAGTATGATAGATGGCTAAGCTAATAATAACCTCAACATGTATGTATTTTTACACGAGCAGGGGGGAACCTTGCCTAGGATGCTGGGGAATGTAGGGAGGGGAACAGGAAGGGGAGGAGGGAATGGGAAGGAGGGAGTATGGGGGATTTAACTCAGAGGGGAAACTTCGACTTCCATGAGAAATCCAATTAACATGGGGGTTAAGTAGGGGGAAACATGGAACCATGGGGAACCCAAAGGGAAAACTTGGAATGGCATTAGTCTTGGCTTGCACTGTCATTATCCATTTGTTCTTGATTGTTTGACAATGATTCCCTCCTAACTGTGAGACCATCTTTAACAAATAAAAAATAAATAAATAAAAAGAGAAAATTGTACCAAAAAGTAAAAAGATATAATGGGAGGATGATTTTTACTTCTTGGTGACAGTTTCTGTGGGTAACCAGAAATATTACTGACAAAACTCAAAAGGCAAGAATAAACAAACATGACATCCCTTTCCTTTGCCAAGTGTAAGGTGCTCCCTGACCCCAATTCCCAGTCACTAATTTATAGCTTCTTTTTTTTCAAACCATTAGTTAATTAGATACATCTTTCCTGGCCACTACAAATTGGCACTGTGTCAAATGCTTATGATAGATATACAGAGCTGCAGAAGTACAGTCCCTACTTCCAAAAAATTCAGGACCAATTCAAATAGATGATATTTTCTCTAATGACAGAGTTATAAGTATTAGGCATGAGGCACAAATCAAATGTCATTGAAATCTAGGGGAGGAAGAAATGCATTCACTTGCAAGATCAAGGTTTCAAAGGAAAGATGGAATTCTACATGGTAATTGGATGTTAAATTCAATTTTATTGTTTTCTCTGAATTTCAGTGAAAATCCCTTGAGTAGAAAATAAACACAAAGTTCCAATAGAAAATGGTAAGGAGTTAACAGGCGCTATGGATGACCAAGAGTGGACCAAATTGGAACCTAGACCTTTAAATCCTCTATCCCACCTAATGATGTGAAATTTTTCTTTTCCTCAGTAAGAATAAGGCAAAAGAAGGTGTTACAAACTAAATTATGTCCTTTAAAAATATGCCTACAAGTAAGTGGAAGTAGGACATTTAGAGAGGAAATGAAAGTTAAAGGAGGTCATAAGGGTGAGGCTCTGATCTAATGGGACTATTGTCCTTATAAGAAGAGAGACAGACACCCTGGGATGCATATCCACAGAGAAAAGTCCATGTGAAGACATGGCTGGTGCCATTTGTAAGCCAATGTTGGAAGTCTTGGGAGAAATCAACACTGCCATTACCTTGATCTTGGACTTGCAGCCTCCTGAACTGTCAGAAAATAAATTTGTGTTGTTTAAGTCACCCAGCCTGTGACATTTTGTTACAACAACCCTGGCAAACTAAGGTTTTCTTAGTATTGCACAATTCAGGGAAGTCCCAAAAAACTTCTCTAAGGATTGGAAATAACTTTTATGTTAAGCCCATGTGAGTTTGTTATTATATCTGAAATTAGAGATTGTGAAATTTGATTTGACTTGGACTGATGATTTTTTTTTAAATACTTAAAAGTGAATTGTACCCACTAATGTGAGAACATACTTGAGGTGTCATCAACCAACATGGAAGGTAGATCTCACAGACCTTGTTTATAAGGAGCAATTGGTAGAACAAAAGCCTGTCTTATTCAAATTATTCAATAAACTTGTGATACATGCAATGCAATCCCTCTGCATTACAAATGCCTACATGTGTCACCAATCTCATTGAATTTTCTCTTATACAAGTAGTAGTTTTATTTTATGTTTTTTGTGTTGTTTTAAGTGTTTTGTTTCTGACTCAGAATATATTTCCCAATAATCAGATTTATGGATTAATGGAAGACTATAGTTATATTTGATATCTGCTCTAAATATTATAACAGATTGCCATAGACTGAGTGGCTTAAACAACAGAAATTTATTTCTACAGTTTCAAAGGTTGGGAACCTCAAGCTCAAGGCTGTAGTGGATCCAATTCTGAGGAGAACAAGCTTTCTTATTTGCAGAGCTGTCTTCTTGCTATGTCCTCGAGTGGCAGGAAGCAGAGCAGAAAGCAAGCTCTCCTGTCTCTTCTTGTAAGGGCTTTAATCCTATTCACACGGGCTTGTCCTCAGGACCTAGTTTTCTCCCAGAGGTCCTGCCTCCAAACACCATCACATTGGACATTAGAATTTCAACATAGAAACAATATTTTTGGAGGGAAGAGGGGAACAAATATTTGGTCCATAGCAGTAGTATAAGAAATATCTTCTATATTTGCATTTCTCCCTTTTCTCCAAGTCTAGAGAAGGGCAGGATTTTCTAAATTCTGTCATGTCTTACCTTCACTGGCAAATGTAAAAAAAAGAGAGAGACTAAATCATGACTATAGCTACTCTCTTTTTCTCTTTGTGAATAAGTGTGTGTGTATGTGTGTATGTGTGTGTGTGTGTGTGTGTGTGTGTGTGAGAGAGAGAGAGAGAGAGAGAGAAGGGGGAGAGGAAGTTTAAATATTAGAATTTAAAAACCAATGTTTTGGCCAGTGGAAATATTAATGGATTATATGGATGCCTCAACAGTGGGACTTCATTATCTGTTTATTCTTGGCTAAGATATTGTATGATTTAAATCAATGGTAATTGAATTTAGAAGTCATGAATATCTGATGGCAACACAATTGCCAAGTTTAACTGATTTGGGTGTTTCAGCACATTTGCTAGTAGACATCACACCACCTGCCAAAGCTATTGGCATATTTAGCTGGTTTCTCACTTAACTAGTTTTTACACCTCTTAGTGAGAGATTTTGAATTGTGAGTTTTTCCTATGAGATCTTCCTAGGGTTAGTAAAGCAGTTTAGATTTCTTTTCATACTTGATAATGTTTTAACAATGCAGTAAGAAAATTCAAAATTCAAGTGAAAGATATGAGTAATATATTTATCCTACTTATATGAGTTTGATTAAAAGTCAGAAAGTGGTTGAAAACTAGCTAACATGTAGCCAGTGTCAGCAAATTGCCAGGGGAATTCCAAAGCAGCATAAAAAAGTTATCCTTCACATTTAGACAAAGTTAACCTGATTAATATACATGTAATCCTTAACTGAGCTTTATTTGAATTGGTGTACAACTACTTGTTCAATCTACATATCGCTCATGTTTAATATATGTAGCCAGTGAGTGCAGAAGACAGGTCCAGAGAGTATCTCAAACTTGGTTATTAATTCTTTTTTTTTTAAAGAGAGAAGGACAGAGAGAGAGAGAGAGAGAGACTGAGAGAATCAATTCTCATTGAGTTTTTCACATGGCTTTCGTTGCTCCAATGCTTAGTTGTGTGTATGTGGGTGCTGGGGTTTGAACCTGTGTACTTGCGCATGCCAGGCAAGCACCAAAACTGCTGAGCCACCACTCCAGCTCCTCAAACTTGGTTGTTAATTCTATGGAAAGAACTCACACTGAAGTATAAGATACCATCTGTTTTTGAACTCTATGCAGTGTACTGACCCACTTGCTTTACAATGATAGCTTTGTTTACCTATTCTGGAACCTTGGGATGATAGAAACTCCAATCACAACTCCTTTTCTCACACCAATTCTGGTAGGCAAAAATTTTAAAAAGCACCTCTCCCCTCAAGAGAAATCGATATCAAGTTCCTGGAGCCTGAGTATGTTACCTTACTTGGAAAAAATGTCTTTTCAGATGTGTGTGAGTTAAGGATCTTGAGATGAGGTGATAATCTGGATTCTCAGGGTGAAGAGAGAGAGAGGAGGCATGGGGAAAGGAAGAGGGAAGTGGGGAGGGGAACACAGAGGACACACAGAAGAGAAGGCAACATGAAGACTGAGGCAGAGATTGTAGTGATGAAGCCACAAGCAAAGAAAGCAAAAAAAAAAAAAAAAAAAAAAAAGGTATAGATAGCCACCAGAAGCTGGAATAGGCAAGGAGCTTCCTTAGAGACTTTGGAGGAAGCATGGTCCAGTTGATGCACACATTGATTTGTGATTTATGGAATACAGAACCATAATTTACATCTGTTTTTGGATGTAAGTGGACACAATACTTTTATTACATTTATTTATTTTAATGTAGTGCTTAGGATTGAACTGGTTCCTCACATGTGAGAGGCAAATCCCAGCTCCAGCCCCAATTTCTATTGTTTAAACCACCAGGTTTGTAGTAATTCATTACAATAACCTCAGGGAATTTGGTCAACACATACATACTGTTTGGCCCAGCACTATTAATTCAATTTATCCTTAATCTTAAACTTGAGTATTCTTTTTGTTTTCCTGAGTTGCCATTGAAATGTCTTGAGGTCAGCTTGAGGACAGAATCACAGGATCTGGTTTTATGTGACATAGCATTCTTATTATCTCTTATTTAATGAATCATCTCAAACTTCAATGGTTAAAAACAAAATTTTGTTCTCTCATGGTTCTGTGGTTTGACTGAGCTCATTTTACTTTGGTTCTTCTTATAATTAAAGTCACGTAGTCTTAAAATTTTGCTCGGCTACTCTGGAAAGCAGTGTGGAGATTCCTCAAATGGAACCACCTTATGACCCAGTGTATGACTCCTGCGTATTTTCCCAAAAGAGCTAGAATCAGGATACTACAAAGACATAGCTACATCAGTGTTTGTAGCAGCTCAATTTACAATAGCTAAATTATGGAAGCAACCCTGATGCTCCTTGTTGGATGAGTGGATTCAAGAACTGTGATATATATACAATGCAGTTCTACTCTGCTATTAGAAAGAATGATATCATGGCATTTGCAACCAAATGGATGGAAATGGAAAAAAATATGCTGAGTGAAATATCCCAAACTCAGAGATTTAAGGGCCAATTGTTTTCTCTCATATGTGGAAGCTAGAGTAAAACCTCATATAGAATGATAGATAAATTTAGCAATAAACTCACCGTAGTTGAAATTTCACATAAGCTGGGGGAACCGTAATAATGAAGGTGGGGGGAGAATGGAGAGAGAAAGTGAGGTGAGGGAGAGATAATGGGATTATCAATACAAGTAGGAACACTTCACTCCCTTGAGAAGCCTAATTATACACAGGCAGACATTCCAAAAATTAACATGCATGTATATGCTCATTTCCAATTATAGCACGGAGATATTACAGAGGAGATGTGAGATTGGGAATGGATGAAGTGGGGAGATCCTGGACTGGCATTGGCCTTAATTTACTTATGTCGATATCCATGTATGTATGAATATGTAACAATGATTCCCTCCAATATGTAAGATTATGTTGAGCAAATAAAAAACATTAAAAAACATTTTACTGGACTGAATTTTTTTATACTCACTTTCATGGTTGATGGTCAATTCCATCTATCTCCTGAAAGCTCAACTGTGATTGTTGCCTTGGGATATCTATCTATCTATCTATCATCTATCTGTACTCTTTTGGTTGCTTGGACTTCTTGTAGGGTGACACCTAGGTTCTCAGAGTCAGGATCCCAAGAGAAAGCTTTACAAGAAATAAGAAGGGAAAATGTCAGGCCAGGAAAGAGTATGCCCTAAGAATGCAACTCTTCTATACTTTATTGTTCAAGAAATACACATCTGGCCCAAATACAAGGTGTTGGAGAAATTGACTCCACCATTTCTTGTTGAGAGAATATGAAGGTCAAGTTGTAGAAGAGTATATGAGATAAGCTATTTTTGTGGTCATCTTTGGAAAATATAATTTGCCGTACACAGTAATTAGGCCCATGAATGACACCAAATTTAGAAAAATTATTTGTGCTGGAGAAAAAGGATTAAAATTCAATTTCACTTTGAGATGATAAGACGTTATAGAAAAGACTCTTAATTTAATATGGTATTTGTCTGTATTTGTCTAGCAGCTTTAATTATAGTCCCTCTCCATTTCTCCTAACTTTCTACTAAAATAAAGACACAAGAGAAAGGGTACACTTACAGTGCCTCTAAAAATAAAGACCAATAAAAAATATAATATCAATATTCTTCTCATGGAATGTCTGGGTTCTGATTCACAAAATAGTACACCTGAAAAAGTAAATTGGAATACTGCTCCTATCACTACTATTGTTCATTCCCGAACTTAGATCCTCAGGATCTGTTTCACACAGACAATTTAGGCTGCGATCTCTCTACTACAAATGTGTTGAATTTCTTGCCTCCCTGTTCAACCCTTAACCTTAAAATATTATTCCTCCTCACCAAATTCCTACTTCTACCAAGAATATTCCCATCAGAATATACCTGGGAAAGAATCAGGAAGAAAAACAGTCTAGAACATGCAGTGCTGCATAGCATGTAGGGAGTGTGACACTAAAAATTAGAGTATGTTGAGGCAGAAGAGACCTGTTTTGGAGTTGAAGTTAAAAGTAACACAGGAAATGGGGGTGGACAATTGCTGTTTTAGGAGTACAGAGGTGAACAAAAAGACATCAAGAACCTGGGAGCTCATTTGGAAAAGACATACACCAGTCTGCTTTCCAGCTACATATGTGAGAAGAGGAGTGAAACATCTCCCAGGTAGGCAGAGAACAACGAAAATACCAGAGCTCTGTGAATAAACATTACATATAAACAGAACTTTTATTGTTCAAGCTAAATAAAAGGAGCCAAGAAGAAGTACACTAAAAATTATCTATAGCAAAGCATTAGTGGACAGAAGCTTCCTTGGTTCCTGTGTACTCAAATAAAAGATTTCTGTGGAAACACAGAAGTGGTGTGTGTGTGTGTGTGTATAAGAAATGAAAGTACACTCCCAAGATGTGACAGCAGGTCTTCCTGAACTGGAGTGACTCAGGATTTCATTCAGGAGTAAACCAGAGCAACAGTTTTATTTAATGAAAGAAAATCTACTCCAAAGAACATGCCCTGAAGAAAGGGGGCAGCCCTGTCATTTGGGTTCAGTCTACTTTTATATCCTAACTTGATCTGAGGTTATTTCCTTTCCTCTCCCTACATCATGTAATCAGCAGACATGATCAACAGGTGGTATGCTAATTCTGGGTGAAGAGTTATGCACTGTCCTAGCATTCCTTGGGAAACCCCACAGATAGGTTAAAACCGCAATGCTAATGATTATTATTATGGCATGCTAATTTGCCAAAGGTTACTTTTGGACATACTGCAGCTAAGTGCACAGGCCTCTTGACTGGGCAGTAGGTCAGGACAGGTTTGATTGGGTGTGCTGTCTTCAGATAGAACCTGCAGTTCTAATTGAGACTGGGTATGACTTTCCTGACACCCAGTCTTGGGAACCCCTTGCCTCAGTTCATCCCTAATTTCCCTGTCCCTTCCTGAATCCTTGCTATTGGCTGTCGAATTAAACCCTTTTTCTTCACATCTCATATCTACCTGCTACCTATCATAAAGTACAGGAGGACATTTCAAGAAGTTGTGTGATATTTTTTCAGAATACAAAAATATACAATTACTATAAAATGGAAATAGGAAAAGGAAGAAAAGACAGTGATGCCAAGAGAAATTTAGACAAGATAAAAAATAGGGCAAGAAAATTATCTTGTGTTTCTCCCCTAAAATTTATAGGCTTAGATGATTTTTGACCCACTTAAGACAATTGATTAGATTCAGTTTTATTTTATCTTGGCCAATATGTGTGTTTGACTAAGGTAAACTGTGCATCCACTGTCCCGCCAGCTCCACAGGAGATTGTGTGCAGGGGAGTGAGTCAACTTGTATTCCGGCAGCATCATCCAAACCATCATATTTGTATTTCCAATTTCTGCAAAAGATATTCTCAACTCATTTAACTCATGTAATTGAAAGTTAAAAATGCTGTTTACGAATCAGTATGTTTTAAAAAAATCACACTTATCCATTCAAACAATGGATTCTTTTTAACAATCCTGAACCATAATCTGGTCCTAATACCTATTCATAGTACTTCCCTTCTTTTGTTTAGGCAGGCATTTATATTTGAAATTCCTTTCATACTTTGTGGTTATGCCCCATCCTGACATTTCCTCTTAAAGTGATGGGTGGAAACCACTGCTCTTCTGATACTGTTATTACATCCTATCAGTTTTCTCCTCCTTTGCAGCAATCACTATTTAAGAACTCTCTAATCACTAGCAAATCTGTTCTGCTATATCCCTTTCTCTGGTTACCATAACAACTGAAGTGATGGTCAGAAATTCATATCCAGTCTCTTTATGAGCCAGACAGAGGCCTTTCAAAGATATCAGCACCTTTAAAGGAACAACAGCAACAGATGCTTTTTCAGCCAGAATGTTTATGGATGTATCACATTTGGAAAAGGCCTTAGGTTTCATTTGCTGCTCCTTCCCGTGAAAGTCAGGAAATTCCATGTTATACTGCTGGCAAGTGATTATCTCACTGTAGAAACTTCATGATAGGACATTTTCACTTTTTGATACAGCCTATTTATAGTTGAACATTTTAATGGTTATAATATTCTTCCTGGTTAGCAAAATACTACCCAGTAACTTCTACACATTAATTCTTATTTTGATATTTTAGATTTCACAAAATAAGCTAGGTTTATGTTTAATTTGTTAATATTAAAATATTTGAAGACAGATATCATGTATGTGATCATCTCAATTTTGCCTACCCTGAATCCATTTCCCTTTCTTCTCATTGTAAGTCAATTTCCCAATGAGAAATTATCTTCATTCTATTTCACAGAGGAGGAAACAGAGGCACAAAGAAGTTAAAACTTGCTTGCTGAGGGCTGCGCAACTGGCAAATTTAGGTAACAGGATTCAGATCTAGCTTCATGTGATTTCTACAAATGGGTGCCACCATACATGAACAGTACAATCACAGAAAATGGTCATGATTATAAAAGAGAAATACAGCCAGTATCCAAAATAGTCCCCCCTTCCCCTTTCTTGCGCACTCTTTCTGTCCCTCTCTCTCTTTCTCTCTCTCTCTCTCTCTCTCTCTCTCTCTCTCACACACACACACACACACACACACACATCTGTCTGCTTCCCAGCTTTTAAATGTTATACAGTTTAGTATGTTCTCTGCAAATTGCTTAACAAGCCAAGGAGTGAAGATAAACTTTATCATTGTTTAGTGAACTACTGTACTGAATAGGGTCACAATGATGGATAACAGCTGTTTTGTACTGAAAAGTGCATTTTAATATTTTATTGACCACTTAACCTTTTTGCAAACATTTAGAGTCAAAATATCTGTACATTTTGCAACAGCTTTTGCACAGTTTCACAATGGATTGGAATTGGCAGAAAATAGTAACGGTGACAACTGTGAAAATAGAAATTGGCATTATACTAATTAAACTCAATATCTAAATGCTCTGTCATAATTCCATTCTGTTTGCTATAAACTAGTAATCTTCTAATGATTAATCTTTAAATGATTAAAAATCTCAGGTAAATAGAAAATTATTTATTTGACATAAGGGACAATCTTCTGTGTCCCTGTGTCCTTGGCTCTGTTTTGATGATTTTCTGTGTTTGTCCTTTAATTAAACTTATTTTATTTCTTGATCAGTACTAGCTTGTTCATTGTGACTTGCCTGGGATACTTGTATTCTTAGAGAGGAATACAACTCCCCAGATCTACCTGTCTTGAATTTTAGCAAATCTAGGGCAGTTGGTAGATAGGCATAGCTCTCGCTGTCATTTCTGTTTTTCTGTCACATTGTATTAGGTTTGTGGCACCAGCAGGTGTCATAGTGGCCTGTATTTTCCCACAGAAATACATCAGGTAAAAATTTAGAATCATTTCCTGTTCCATAAACTTATAAAATAGAACACTAGCCTCAAGCATTCTACCATACAAAGATGGTAAGTTACATCATCTTAATTACAACACTTCAAACAGGAAGGCCTTTCTTCCACCTTCCCAGGTGTCTCATGGAAAGTGCACACAGTATTAGGTTGTAGATGTATGTAGCTAGTCTGTTTTCTTTAAAGGGGTCAAGGAATGTAATTATTAATTAGTTCCCCTTTGCTAAGCTAGGGCTGAGGATGCGTTCCCAAGGGACATGCATTTATTTTTATTGGCTCTCAGACTTGACTATACATCAGAGTCACCTGAAGAGCTGGTTATCACAGGTGCTTAGCCCCAGCCCTAGAGTTAAAAAATTTGTATTTCTAATAGGTTCCTAGATGGTGTTGATGCTGCTGATTCTGGGACCAGGTTTTGAGAATCCCAGAATCAACAACTCAGTGTTGCTTTAGCGAATAGCTTTAGAAAGGCTTCTTAAAAATAAGGGTGTGAGATAAAGTCATATTTCAGCTATTCTGTTACATATTAAGGCAACAGAAATGATTTAGCTAACTTAGCACAGCAGATGCAGTGGGGTGCCTACCAAGATCCCCTTCTTCAACCAATGCACTCATTCCCTAACTACTGAAAGTGCTGTTGATAATGGCTTATATTTGTAAACATCTTAGAGAATTGTTGTTGATTGTTAAGAGCTGCCTGTCCTAGAGATGTCTGGGAAGTTTCACTCCCCGCTTTCTCTCCAGTTGCCACTGACTGAATGATATGGAAGTTCCAAAACACTCTTTTTTTTAAATGTTGAATATGTATTTTTATTTTTTTATTCGATTTTTTATTGAGAAATTTATTTGTTGAACAATCATATGTTTTTAACAAAATAATAGCATATGAATATAGATTCTGAAGATTAGATTTACCCCAGAGTGCCCCCCAATTACCCACCCTTATCCCTCCCCTCTATATACCATGGAATTTTACACAGCAATTAGAAACAATGATATTGCTGCCTTTGAAGGTAAATGGATGGCTATGAATGAAATTATGCTGAGTGAAATCAGCATTACCCAGAGAACCAAGGATCGAATGTCTTCACTCATCTGTGGAGGATGGATCTAGACCCTGGCCATTGAGAAAGGAGGTCTATTATCACGTGTTAAATCCAAAACACTCTTGATTCAAAGTGGGACATTCTGCCATGCAATTTTGTATCATACAAATATGGTGTCCAGTACAGCACTAGACACATGTGGCTACTGAATCTTTGAAGTATGGCCAGTCTGAATTGAGATGTGCTAAAACTTAAAATATACATCAACTCTGAAGACTTACTAAGAAGGAAAGAACGTAAAGCATTTCATTAATCATTTTAAGATATTGATTATAGGTTGTAATGACAATATTTTGCCTATTTTGGGTTGAATAAAATACATTAAAAACTATTTACCTGTTTATTTTTACATACGTGGCTCATATTATATTTCTATTAGACATCACCTGTCTAATGTGTCTCCAAAGTTACATGGGTTGGGCCAAACCTGGACTTTACTTGAGACCATATCTATTTCGAGAAGAAATAAAATATTGGATGAGTACAAGACTGAGGTCAGCTTCCCAGTGATCCCTTAGCCAGTTTCTGTATTTGAGCCAATTCTTATAACCAGAATCTATCAACTAAAGTAAAACCTCAGTTCCCTTTGAGGAAGGATCCTATTAACACTGTGGAAAAGGCATAGAGTTAGAGGCTTGCTTTTGATTTTTCTCATTGCCTCCCACAAAGACAAGTGTAGCCATTTGCAAGGACAAAATTAAACCGGGAAAGAAGAGAATATACATACCTTTTGAGAACTGTTGGATATACTGTCTGAATTGACACTGAAAAAAAAGGGAACTCAAGAGTATTATCATGGAAACACTGCTAGAATAGAAACACATCAGGGTCTAGTAATAAATAGAGCTTTAGCCCACATCCATCTTGTACCTATCTCACAGTAGGTCCATTAGATAAATGGAACCACCTGGTGGGAATATTTTCAGTTCTAAGGTATATATATATATACACATATATATGTATATATATATTCATAATTGAGCCCTCACATTTTTTATTTGAGCCATCAAACCAAGCCAAGTAGAATCCTCAAAGCTGTCTACTCTCTATCACTGCCAATTCAGTAAGTCAAATTATAATGTATCACCAGTAAAATGATAGATTAGTCCCACAGCAAAACTTAAAAGATGCAGGGATGGTGGCCTCCATCATATTTCCATTAATTTAATGGTCTGAAACTTGCACACACTACATTGGTCATAATATATTGTAGTTAATTACTGCGAACCAACAAGTGGTTGAATAGTGAAACATTTTGCATTCTTTTCTTCTCTAATACATAGTTGTAACTATTGATCTTGTGAATACATTCTTTCTATACATATCAGGAAGAATAAGTGATTTGTCAAAAGTTTGTCTCCAAGTCAACAGTAACACTTCCACAGTTTTCACAACATAATTTGAAGGGGCCTGGAGAGATTGGAAGCTTTATTGAACAATAGCTTTGTCAAATATATTGTTGGAAATATGTTAACCAGACCTGATGAACAATAAGCTGTATATCCCCAAAATGCACTGGTAAATCCATGTACACCAGGAGGATAAATCTACAAAAATTCAGAGAGATGCCACATTAGTGGTAATATCAGGGGTCTAATGAGTTGAAGCATGATGAGACATCCTTTCTTTCATACAAAGAGTGTGATACTGATTTTATCATCCAGAGTATTATATTGCAACCTATACTTCATACCATTAAGAGAGAAGCAAAAAATCCTTGGTAGTCCTCTTTGGTTTTGGTTTTTTAAGAAACATTTTAGAGTATGGCTATGACCATTGGGTGAGGGAAACATTTGCTAGTTTTGAGAGAGATTCAGAGCAAGCAAATATTGTGTACAGATTCAGGATACAACATAGGGAGCTCTACCACTTAGGTCACATGAACTATGGTATTAGAAACACATGTGGTAGAAAAAGATGCCACTAGAAACATCTCCATAGGAGAGTGGCAAGGCAGAACCCTAGAATTCGGAAATAAGGCCATTACATCTTCTGTAAAGAATTATATACCATTTCTGGAACACTCTTATAGTGCCCCTGAGACAGAGACAAGACTGAGCATCTAATCGTGGGTCCATTCAGCGATCTTATAGTCAAAGTTTCTCATCATGACTTGGGATATTGTCAATTCCTCCCATTCACAAAGTTACAAGTGCCCAGAATCAATCTAAGAGTCATTGTAAGATGAAAGTAGTACTTTTGAGAGACTTGAACAAGTCTAGAGGTAAAATCAAGCAGAATGCAGAAGTGATGTACTCCCGCTATTATTAGGTCATACCTATGACTTATGCCTGTGTGTGGAGGAGTTAAAAACAAACAAAAACAGAAATTGGTTAACAGATCAGTTGACTTGCTATGGTGGTATAAATAAAAATCTGACTAATTTTGAGTTACAGTTGTACTCAGGAATGGCCCAGAAAGACTGTGGTGTGAGAAAAACCTTCCCAAAGGACTAAACTTTGGTTAGTGACCTTCATCACCTCCATGTAGAAAGAAAAACCCAAGGTGAGATATCCACAGCAATGGCAAGTGGCTAGGCTGGCAGGGGCCTGAAAGGAGAAGACTGGAAGATTAGGGATATGGAATTAAAGAAAAGAGCCCTAAGATAGACATATGGGCATGGGCACAATATGTGAAGATTTTCATATGCACACTATAGAGAATCCACTCCAGAAGTGGCAGTAAATAAAACTTTAGATGAACTGGCTATCTTTTAAAATGAGTTACTTTTCTGAAGAACAAAGGGACTATGCATGCAGTGTCTAAATTATTTTGATTTTTTTTTAATTTAGAGAGTGCAGTGAGAGAAATAAAAAATATTAGGTGCAATGATTAGGATGTAAAGACAAGAAAACAGTTTTAGTCTTCTTAAAACAGTAAAATTAAGTACTATGAGTTTTCTTATTTTATATACTTAACTGAATTATGTCTTGGAAAAATTTACAATCAGATTTTCCATCTTGCTGACAGGAGACCTGAAGAGATATTTAGAAGGATTTTTCTGGCTTCCAAATTCATAGGATACTTTAAAAAATATTATAATATTTATTTAATTATTTGAGTGATATTGGAAAAAGGATTTAAAAGTCTTTCTTCATAATCTTTCTAACTCTTGCAACTTGTGGGTGTGAATTAGACTTTACTCAGCGTACTAGGCAGAAAAATGGTCCCTTCACAAATGCCCATGCCTGAATCCCCAGAACCTGTGATTGTATATTACATGGGAAGAGGGACTTTGGAGTTGTGATTAAGGTTGAAGATCTTGAGACGAGAATAGCCCCTGATATCCAAGTGGGACTAGTATAATAACTTGCGCCCTTAAAAGTAGAGAATGTTTCACAACTGTGGTTAGAGAAATGAGATGGTAGAAGAAGGAAGAGGGATTCAGTCTGTGAAAGGATAAATCCTATTTATATCTTTGAAGATGGAGGAAGGGATCATGAGCCAAGGAGTGAGACTGGCTTCTAAGAGAAAGGAATGGTCCTCTGATGACAGTCAGAAAGAAAAAGGGGATTTTAATTGGAGAAGTGGTCTATTAACACTCTGGATGAGCAAAAAAATGAGTTTTGCCTTTGGCTCTCCCAAAAGGACAC
The DNA here is from genome assembly GCA_004027875.1 of Aplodontia rufa. Classification (NCBI taxonomy): domain Eukaryota; kingdom Metazoa; phylum Chordata; class Mammalia; order Rodentia; family Aplodontiidae; genus Aplodontia; species Aplodontia rufa. The sequence goes on along the minus strand of PVKS010029725.1, from coordinate 5,906 downwards.
AGCCCTGCCAAATAGTTTAGCCTGGTGAGAACATATTGGACTTGTGACCTGCAAAAATGTAATATAGTGCAAATGTGTTCTTTGGAACACAAAATCTGTGGTAATTCATTACTACAGCTGATAATAATGAACTGCACTTCTCTGGCCTTTATCTCCTAGGATAATTCATTTCCCCTCTCCTACTGAAGACAAAATGAGATGCTATATGAGACAGTGCTTGGAAAACTTCAAAGTGCTGAGTAAACAGTAAGATATTATTAGAACCAGTTGATACGGTACTCCTAGGGGAGGTCTTGTTGGAACAAATAGTCAATTAACACTCTTTGTTTCCAGTGCTTGGAAATGCAATAATGTAATGGAAATAAATTACTTCAAATTCTGTTTTGGTACATTAACATTTGACAATATCTGGACCTAATGAGGTCATAAGAGTAAACATTAAAGTCCCCTTTAGTGAAGATTATATACTTGTCCCACTAGGAATGAAGACAGAAAAACAGAGCCATTTTTATTTTAATATTAACTCTTGGCTCAACAGAAAGAAATGTTAATTAGCATGGGCTACTCAAGAACCAAATACCTTATCCCTCTTTATTTTAGTTTATCGAGTTTGATTTTATATGCTGATTTTTAATCTGGTATTATCAGATTCCCGGTCCAATTTATTTTTTTCCATATTTTTATTACAAATGATATTTGTTACATATTCATACATGCACATGATATAGCAATATAATTTGATCAGTATCATTTCCCAGTATTTTCTCTTTTTCTTCCCTCTTCCCTCTTCCTGGTCTCTTTCCTCGACTCTACTGATCTCTCTTGGCTTTGCATGAATTCACCTTCCACACACACACCTTTATTTTTCTTTTTGCTTTTTATCTTCCACATATAATAGAAAACATATGAGCCTTGACTTTATTTTATGAGCTTAGCTTATTTCACTAACATAATGTTCTCAAGTTCCATCCATTTTTCTTTGTTTTGGCTCAAATAAAACTCCATAGTGTATCAATGCCATATTTTATTTATTCATTCATCCATTGACAGATACTTAGACTGTTTCCATAATTTGGCTGTGATGAACTGTGCTGTTATAAATACAGATATGAATGTATTGTTATCATAGGCTAACTTTAATTCTTTAGGATAAATATCGAGGATTGGTATAGCTGGGTCATATGTTGGTTCCATTCCTAGTCTTTTGAGGAACCTCTGTCCTGGTTACCATAGTGGTTGCAATCCCATCAACAGTGTAAAAGTGTACCTTTTCCCGTAAATCCACTCCAGCATTTATTATTGTTTGTACTCTCAGTGGCTGCCATTCTAACTGGAGTGAGATGAAATCTCAGTGTAATTTTGATGTGCATTTTCCTAATTGCTAAAGAAGTTGAATATTCTGTCATATATTTGTTGGTCCTGATTTCTTTTTTTTTTATTTTTTTATTTTTGAACAACCATACAAGTTTTTAACAAAATAATATAAAACGTGTATATATTCTGGATATTGCAATTACCCCCAGGAGTGCCCCCCCCAATTACCCTCCCTTATCCAGCCCTTCCCCTTCCCACAATATCTTCAAAAAAAGTATTAGGTTGTAAAGCATTACATCTTATCTGGATTTAACACATGTTAATAGACCAACTTTTTCACTGTCCAGGGTCTAGTCCCCACCTCCACAGATGAGTGGAGACAGTAAGTGAAGAAATGCCAAATATCTGCTTATATCTTGCTCATGGTCAATTATGTTGGGTCATTTATTTTGAAAGGGACCACAGAGCTTACTTAAGATATGTTGATAGCTACCTCATTGCTTTTGAAGCTAACCACATCCAAAGAAATTTTTAAGAATTAGGGCAGTTTGTTCTCAGGTTTTCATTGTTGTTGTTTTATTTGTATTGCTTTCTCTTTTGGTTGAAGGACAATCAGAATTAGGTAGTTATGCATCTTAGGAAATATTGCAAGGAAGCTATTCAAGCTCATTCCAGGGGAGGGAGTTTGATTTTAAGAATTCAACAGGCAGCCTTGAGAGTATAAAAATGAAAATACCTGTGGATTTATGAAATGAGGAACTGGGAAAACAGAAATGAAGGTTTCTTTGTCCACCTTTTAAGGAGCTTTTGGTCTTCTGTTTTTGCTAATTTCTAAATGCTTGTTCCATCTTCCTGCTTCTCACCACAGACCATGTGCTTATTTGTTGGTATGAATGCACTTAAAAGTGACTGTTTTAGGCCTCTTCCATGCACATTGAGTTGATTTCTACATACCATCCCCTCACTCCTATCATATCAGTGACTTTTAGTTTAAATTAAGGGCCAAAAGCGTGATTGATAACTAGCTGGTTGAAGCAGTAGACACTTTCAATCCAATGCATTCACTTAGTTTAATTAACTGCACTCATGGTACAAATTTCAACGGACAATTCCCAGAGAAGAGGCCCAGGGGGAGACAGACCCCCTTAACACATACCTTTTTCATTTATTCATACTTAAAGGTTTAGTTCCTTTCACCTAAAGAGAGAATCAATTTTTCTGTTATGTTTGTGCTTTGGATCAAGATTTTTCACCATTTAGCTTTAAGGAATTAAATTTTTCCTCCTTTCATGTAACTCTAATGAATAAAGTCAGTGAGCACAAAATCTTGTCTGTAATATGTATGTAATAAAATCATTCAAGACAATAAAAAATTTGACATTTGTGAGTTTATAATTGTAATTTTTCTACAATTATTCTCATTAAGATTAGGAATATTATGTGTTAATAGTTTGAATTATACCAAATTTTTTTTCTTTAGGAAAGGACTGATAAAACTTACCTTATCTTGAGCTATCTTAAAGAGTATGTGGAAGTTTTTTCTGCTATCCGAGGGCAGCTTCTGAGACAAGTATCCTTTGAGTCAATATGAATTTATAACTAATAAATCAAGGAAAGGAATTTCAAAAATCTGGTCACAGATTCTAAGAATGTAATGCTGAAACTAACATCCAAAATCTCTACTACAGGGGAAGCATTGTCCTATTTTATCCATGTTGTTTATTAAAAGGACTTTAAGTGATAGTTGTGCATCATGTAACTAGAAATTTTTATGAGTCTAGAAATATTTTAGAAAGTAACTCTAAAGCTATTTATATTCTATGATTGGACTTAATTTGATGTTTATGGAGGAACTGATTACCAAAAGATTTAATACTATAATTTCCAGTCTAGGTGCATAAGACAAGGCCAGGGTAAGTGGTTGAAAAGACTGATAAAACCAAATTAACTAAAGTTTATCTCTATATCTTTTAACAGGTTAAGCAACAATAAGGATGCAAGTAAAACAGATCTAGAGATGACACATATGTTTAAGTTAATATACCAGGACTTTAAAACAATTAAAATCTGTCTGACAATTTAAAAGAAAATATGTGCATATGAAAGAATAGATGGGGAACTTACCAGAGAAATAAAAGCTATATAATAAGCCAAATAACCATTACTAAAAGAAAACATAATATTTGAAATGAGAATTTCAAATTTCTCCAAATGTACTTTTAATGATATATCAGATAATATAGAAGAAAACTTGAAGACAGGTTAATAGAAGGTATTCAAACTAAAATACAGAACAAATCAAGAAATGATAAAAAGTGAAAAGAGAATCAGTGACCTATAGGACAAAAAACTAGGCATACATGAAATTTAAGTCCTAGAAAAAGGAGAGACAAAGAGACTGAAAAACAATTTTTAAAATGATTAAGATTCTCCAAATTTGATAAAAGTAGTAACCCACAGATCTAAGAGACTCTTAATAAATCCCAAGTAGGATAAACATATCGGAAACATACTTAGCTACATCATAGAGAGAATGCTGAAGATGAAAGATAATGGAGAAAACTTTAAAGAAGTTAAAGCAAATGATACATATAGGAGAACAACAAAAGAATGACCTCTACCTCTCCTCAAAACAATGCAAACTGGAAGAAGTGGACTACATCGTTAAAGTTCTTTAAAGCAAAATAATACTAACATAGAACAAAGATATATAAATAGATTAAAAGAATGGAATAGAAAATCCAGAAGTAGACACACACCAGAGTTAAATTTTTAGTTTATTTTTCTTCTTCTTTTTTAAAAAATATTTTATTGAGGAGTTGAGTTGTACAATTGTAAATGCATATGTAGTACTAATATGCTATGCCCCTGATCCTAATCCAGAATCACCCCCACATCACCCCCACTCCAGCCTCTTGACTTCTATATTTCCACCCCATAACAGATATAAATCTCTCTCTCTCTCTCTCTCTCTATATATATATATATATATATACATATATATGTATATATATAGTTAAAATATTCTTTTAAGGTGATGAATATCTGAACCACACTGAGGAAAAAAATATTCACATTACATATTATGACAAAGCACTTATATCTATAATATAGAAATAACCTTCATTGTATAATAAAAATAATGATAATAACAACACCACCAATAGCCTCAATTAAAAATAGAGAAAGAACTTTAAAACAACAGACAATGGAAGAATACCCCAGTGAACAGTAAGAAAATCAAAATACACTCAATATCACTATTCATAAGGGAAATATAAATTAAACTGATATCCCAGTACAGCTTTCTAGAATTGATTAATTTTAAAAGACTGACAAAACCAAATGTTAGTAAAGATGTGGAACAATTAGAATTTTCACACATTGTTAGTGGGAATATTCAATGATATAAACATTTTGGGAAAATGTCTCACAGTTTCCTACAATATGAAACAGACACTTTAAACAACGGCAAAATAACTTTCATCTTAGATCAAGAGAAATGAAATCATATACTCCTGCAAGAAAATTTGAATAAGTGTATTGACATCAGTTTAACTTATGATAGCTCAAAACCAGAAGCAACACAATCATCAAAAGGAAAATGGGAAAATAAATTGTGGTATATTCATATAATATTAATCTTAACATTAATTGTAGCAAAAGAAACCAGATAAAAATACATATTGTATCTTTCCATTTATATGTAGTTCTGTGATCTGATAAATCAATACCTGGGGATAGAAATCAGAACAATGGTTACATCTGAAGAAGGTTCAGGATAGGGAACTTCTCTAGGAAGGGGCATGAGGAATTGTTCTACACCTTGTGGTCATTTGACTATAAATTTATATTTCTGCAAGTGCATCAAACTTCAAATTTCAAAAAGAAAGAAATCAAACTAAAAATAGTAATTATTTTGTAAGAGAGTTGTGGGAATTTAATTACTCAAAACTTTGGTATAGGTTTAGAAATTATTATAGGATAGTGAAAACGTAGTAATATGTACAATGCAATACTATTCAGCCATAAGAAAAATGAAATAATGTTGCTTTGGACATGGATAGAAGTGTGGAGGTCATTTGAAATAAGCCAGGTGAAGAAAGACAAGTACCACATAATCTCACTCATATGTGGAATGTAAAAGAGTTGACCTCACAATTGTTGAGAGTAGATTGGTGATTATCAGAGGCCAGGTAGAGTGGGAGGGAGGGAAGGATAGGGAAAAGTTGGTCAATAGGCACTAAGTTGCACTTAGGATCAAGAATGTTGGGGATCCCCCAACATGAGGCCCAGCTGGCTTGTAAAAGAATTGGTGGTAAACAACTCTGACCCAGCTGGCTTGTATCTTCCTTAGTGACGTAATGCCTGACCGCATACTAAGCTATTTGGTCACTCATTTGTACAATTGGATAAACGTGTTCGCACTGTACCCCTATTGGTTGTTGTAATGGATAAATAGAGTAGCGACTAGTCAGGTAGAGGAAGCAACCTGCCCTGTCCAGAAGCAAGCAGCCAGAGAGCAAGCAAGCAAGCAAGCAAGCAAGGAAGCAGCCCTGTCCTGAAGCAGTCAGAGAAGAAGCATGGAAGCA